>OMNW01031698.1:0-10754 GCA_900303245.1 Selene dorsalis
AGAGACACAAGCGATTGCCCCTGTCTCTGGGGCTCAGTCATCAGAGGCAGCATCACTGCCTCCATCTGTCTGAAGAACTGCTCTCTCTGTCCCCTGTCACACTCCCATCTGGTCTCTTCGACGCTGTTTTCATGTGTGTGTCACCATGACCCTTAACACCATCAGTGTGAGGGTCAATCGCATTCAGACTGTCAGCACTGCGCTCCTGTGTATGTAATCAAGTAATACATCTACATCTACATTCTTGGTCCTGCAGATTAGACATGAGCACACGCGCATGCACACGCACACAGCATGTGTGCAGACATATTTTTGTGCCAATCACCACAAGTGAGTACACTGCTCCCTTTTCTCACCAGGTGTGCTAATCTCTCTCCTCCTCTCCCTCTTTCTCATTTGCTCTCATCTCTCCAAAGACTGTTACCATGGTGACCTACCACTTCATCATAGGTGAGACCCCAGTCCTCCCAGTCTAGTGGCCATACCAGCAGCGTTACGACACTGGTGTTGCTGTCTCTTTGGCTACTTCTTGAAATTCATTTCAAACAATGAAGTTTAAAAAATCTCAGCTAATTCATCATAGCAGCTGTCAAACATAGCTGATGCTTCCGTGCCACGAGGAAGACGTTTTGGCAGGAGATGAGGGGAGGGCTTATGATTTTGGCAGTGCTGCGCAAGTGTGTGAGAGTGGATGCAGAGCGAGGCTCTTAAGTGTCCTTCACTCTGTGTTGTTTCAGCTGGGATGCCTCAGGGACAGCAGGGAAAGATCCGGAGGGGAAATCTTGCAGCAACACACAACACAAATACAGACAGACAGACAAATACAGTCTAATACTTAATTCCTACTACCACTGATAAGACAATCAAAAAATACAGATATTAAATCATTAATCAATGTGGGTTTTAAGCCATAATATACATGCCTGTCCCTAATTAATCATAATCACCCTCAGATGTTTAAGCTGATGACCTCATTCAAAGTTGACAGACTGAAGCATGTGAATACAGCAAGCAGAAAAAGCACTGCTGCACTAACATCACCGTGTTTTGTGTCTGTGTTATGCTCCATCAGGAGTAGCACTGTTGATGCAGACGTGTGTCTGTGAGGGCTCGTGCGGATATCAAATCCCTACAGTCTGCATGTGAACTGTGCTGTATTTACGGCCTCAGCATGTAATAACAGCCAGAGCTGCATTTACGTTGTACTGTAGCACACAAACAAGGAAAATAAAGTGGCTTTGACCTAGTATTAATGTAGAGCCTCGGGTCACAGCAGTTTTCCAATAACAAGTATTATCGTTCATGTTCAGTTGCCAACACTGGGCTCTTTATTATTGATGAATTCTTTTAGTGGAAGCAAAAGCATGAAGCATTTGTAGGATTTATTTCATGTGATCTTACATTTGTAGGTGGCTATTTAACTGAAACAATGTGTTCTCCGTTCCCATCACAGTGCAGTTCAAAAGACAAAAATATATGTTATTGTTTCAAAGCACAGACATATTTGACGGCTGCGCCAACTTTTTAGTCAAAAAACAACAGTTGAGCAAACTGTTGTGTAATATTCATTTGCTGAGTAGAGCTCCACACTCACAGAAGACTGATTACAACACGGTGGAAAGTATGCAGCACATATTTATCTACAGTAGATGACTGCATGCCATTACCCTGTAGATTAGAACAGCTGCCCTGTGTGTGTGCGTGTGTGTATGTTCCCGTGTTGTGTGGTTGTGCACTTATCTGACAGTCAATCATTTGCAGATGAAAGGTCAGACATCATCCCTCTCCTGAAATCTATGATGTCATGATACCAGTATGAGTTCATTTGCTCACAGTAGCTGTGCTTTTCCCCTTTATGACAAGTCGAAGTGTCTTCTATGTAACCTCTGTAATCACACAGTTTTTATGGTGTTATCCATCCAATGATTGGTGGGGAGTAGAGTACTTTAGTTAGGGTTGTGTAAATGAGATTTAAACAATATCATAGTAGAAAAAAAATAAATCAATAAATAAAAAATAAAATAAATAAATAAAATAAAATAAAAATCTATATTTTCCGTAAATATATTGTGGTAGGTTGTTGAGTTTCTCTGATCTTTATTTTGATAGCTGACATGGTAGCACCACTTTGGTAATTGTGCCAATGCATACGTGCGTGTTTGTGTACGTCTGTCCAACCCTTGGTTTTACCCAGGGTCCATCTACGCCCACTCCCTCACCTGAGGTGGCAGCGTTCAGGTGATAGCAACCCTTCAGAATGTCCTCCATTAACCAAACCATGCCTTTGTCTACAGAGGCGTCTGACAAAGAAAGACATAAACTTCGGTTTTTAACGTCTCTGCTTGTATCACACGTGAAGCCAATCGCAGCAGTTAATATCAATCATGGAGCCAATACTCCCAAGATTGAGGACTAGCTTGAAGGAGCCGTAGTTTGAATCGGGGCGGGCTCTTCTCCTCCTCAACAGGTGAGTGACGCCATGTTATAATGTTATTGTCATTATTAGTGACCGACTACAGTTGGCACGGTGACGTTAGCTAACTTGTTGTCATCGTTACCATGAATGTGTTTGGCAGCTGTTGCTATGGCTAGCAGGCTAACTGGCAGTATTTCACTAGCCTTCTACGGCAATGCTAACATTACATGGGCTGATGGTTGTGGCTATATTAGTTTTTTTGGACTTTCAAGTGCGCAGGTAACTCTGTTTAGTTGTGCTTTTTGTTGTGTGTTTAGTGTGGGTTCAATGGGCAAAGTTAGCCGGACAGGAGGCCGGATGTGTGGCTGATGAAGGATTTGATGTGGCCTGTGATGCTGGAGGTTGAATCCAGCATCTGGAGGCAGTGATGGGCCTCTGAGCATGGACATACATACAACGCTAAATAAACACATTTCTTTACCTGGAAAATGCAAAGGAATGTCGCAGACTCTGAACATTCAATTATCATGTCTGTTAATATGTTTCACCTACATTGAATTCCAGCAAGCTCTCATTTCCACTTTCATTGCACAGGCCTTTCATTTCCTGCAAACACAAAGACATGCAGCTTGGAAGCAATTATATTTAACGGCTAAGCTGCAGAAAATTGGTTCATTCATTACAAAGTCAATGTCAGGTGAAGACATCTGAAAATATCAGACAGGCACATCAGACAGCTAAAATAAACCACTACTTCCTCCTTTCTCACTTCTACCTCTTCTCTGATGTTATTAAATGCATTTGTCAGAGGCTATATGTACAGAAACCTTTCATGTCAAGCAACAGGATTATCTGTATCTGGGGTGATCAAATATGACAGAAACATCTCTGAGCTGGAGAATAAATTTGAATGTACAGGCTCGTATATGAAGGGAACATATAAAAGATAACATTATAATTCTTTCTGGTGACTTTTTGACAGTGAACACCTCCTATCAGGTCATTTCATACTTTGCAAACATTGACAATGTATGTCACACAGTGCCCCCTTCCTCTTTTTTAATTATTTGCATGTATATGTTAAATTTTCAAAAATCACAAAGCCACATTTGGAAGCTAATTATAGTAATGAAGATTGAGGAGAAGGTGTGAAAATTGTTAACATTGCTCTCACTTCTCTTTTTTCAAATGTATTTTTAAGGACAATGAACATTTCTGTGCTCAACCCTTGGTTTGTGTGTGATTGTTATTGTGTTCATGACATCAGCCTATCAGGTCTGCATTTAGATTTATGACCGGTGATGGTTTTAGGGCTCATTGTATTCTTTATGAGAAAGCTGGGTGGCAATCACTGGCAGCAAGAAGGGAGCAGTGCTGCAGTCTATTTATTTACAAAGCACTTCTTGGGAAACTCCTGGAGTATATCACAGGTCTTTTTTTAACATTAGTTCAAAGTCATGTTTTACTAGGTCCCCAGACCATCTGGTTCTTGAAAATCATCAGACTGGACTGAGACTGGGAAATTTGTTTTTAGGTATTTTGCCCCACATGAAGGCAAGAGGCCTTTAAAACTTTAAATATCTATTTCTTGATTTAGGGCATAGGGAATGCATGTGTTTTACTTGAGTGATGTGTTGTGTTTGCAATTTAGTTACTCCAGAGACATCCAGCCCTGCTGGTTTGATTGGGGCTACAGCTTAGCCAACATTCGTGAATGTACTTTGGAGAGGCTGATATCGTAAAATGGCATAATTTAACACACCTTCAGCCACAGAGGTGTGTAAATCATTGAAATCACCTGTTAAAGTCTTTGGTTGGAAGGAAAACCTGCATACACATGGCTCTCCATGGCACATGGTTGGCCACCCCTGGACTGCACTGTTATAGCCTGTGTGTGGTTGTTAGTTGATGTTCTCAGCCTCATGGTGGCAGCAGAGTAACATGACTGGGTTCTCTCCACAGAGCATGGGGAGACTTAACAAGGAAATAAATGAGCCTTTGAGCCCTCTGAGCCTTTGAGGAGTCTGGTAAAATTGCTGTATAAAAACGCTCTCATTGGCTTCCCCTGCTCTCTCTCCTCTCTCTCCCCCTCTCTCTCTCATGCTCTGTGTGTCTTGAGGGGAGGGATTGTAAGGACTGCTGCCTATTAACGAGAGTCTGTGAGAGAGATGTGTTGAAGCGAGGCCAGCTCAGCTCTCGATCTGAAGAATGTGTTGGCATATACAAGGGGCGCCACTCAAATGGAACTTTAATTCATTTACACAAAAACCAGAACAATCGTAAAAACAGACCTCACTGCCGACAACTAACAGCTTAGGTAATAAAGTCTGGAACATAACTTCCTTTAACCTGAGAATTAACCTTTTATGGGGTTTTTCTTTGGATATATTTTGCACACACTGAATGGACGGATAACTCGTCTCTCTGAGAGAGTGTGTACGCCTGTGTGCGTGGTTGTGTATGTGTGTCAGATGGTAGAGGTGGGCTGTGAATGAGCCTTTGATGCAGCCTGCCAAGTTTCCCCTGTGGACAGCAGCTGTTATGATAAACACGCTGTCTAGTAGCAACAGATCCTCCCAAGATGGTTCTCCACCCCTCCTCTCCTCTCTCCTCTCCTACTTTCCCTCTCTTTTCTCCCAAGGCTGTGTTTAATGGAAGGGAAATGAAAACAATAGCCCTGCCAGTCTGCAGGCCAGCAGCAGCTCTGCCAACCTGACAGTAAGTCAGGGAAGACAGAGACTGTGAGACTGAGAGAAGACTGCGATGTACCAAACACAGTCCAGACAGTGTGGGATTTTCTTTTTCAAATGTGTTTCCACAGTGGGGTGAATGAGGGAGATTGATTGTGCATGACCATCTATATTATCTATCCAGCCAACCAACCCAGTGAACACAGAGATGCAGCCTTATGGTTGTCTAAGATGCTCTTTGTACTGCTGATGGAAAAGCACCGTTTATCTTTTACACAAGCCGCCTTTTATCTTTTTATGTAAGCCAACTTTTCACCCAGAATGGCAACAGGGATCACATGACTCACTGGAAATGATTAAACTTCCATTAGCCGGTCTATTTTTTTTGTAGTTTTTCGGTCTAAAACATTTTTTTTTTTTTCTGGACTCTGATCTCCGATCACTCAGAAGAAGATGTTTTTTGGAGCAGATGCTGTGATTTCACTTCCACTGTTTTTTTTTTTGTTGTTGACATAATTAATCTTTTCAACTCTTTTACAGCTTGTAAATGGTAAATGCATGAATTAGTACATTTACCAGGCTGTACTCACTGCTTTATTTATGGATTAGATGTTGAAGCTATTTTAAATGTTTAAATATGCCATTTTACAGGCTTCAATCAAACTGCCTAAGGTGTAATTGAAGATTTTGGAGTTATTTATAAATTAAACCATTATTGGCTATTGGAAGTAGTACTAAAGGATTTCAAGTGTTTATGGCTGATGACATGCTCAGGTGGTGGCAGTGCACCCACACAGGGAATGCAAAGATATTAAAGCTGTCTTTTACTAAATCTCAGCAGCTCATTATTACTCATCAATGTGCCGTCAGATCTTGTAAAATGATGTCATCAGCTTTGGTTTCCATGATCTTTGGCACTCCACAGCCATGTCCATGTTGCTGAGTGTTGGTGAGTGATGGTGCAGGAAGAGTTTGAAGACACACACATACACACAGTGTGGACACGACAGGCCCAAACCACAGGCATTCATGTGGAACGAGTGAGTGAACAGACCTTTATTCGTGCGCTGAGCTGCTGTGGGTAAACTAGCAAAACTCTCTCAGACTTTATGCATCCATTCTTTATACCTCCTCCTTTAGTTACACTTCCATTCCCGGCTCTGACTCTGTGCACTGAACATGTTTCCCCTCTTACCTGGAGAGTTTTATTTATCTGCTCTGTGACCTCGGAGTGAACTCTCTCATGCTGGCTTGTTGCCCAGTGAGGGACAGGCAGGCCATTTGGCCCTTCGCTACCTGTCCGACGCACTGATTGGGTTACTGAGTGTGTATCGGAGTAAACAAATACCTGCCCACCTACCCAGGAGTCCTGGCGTAGCAGGCATGTGCAGAGGTACACAAAGATCCTTTTACAATTTCCACTTTCCTGGAAGCACGAGTCCCAGGCACCCTGTGTTTGAATAGCCTGTGCATGCACACACAGTTAGATGTGTGTAACTGCGTCTGCATTTGTATATGCGAATAAAACTTGGAAATCTCAGGGGGTTTTTTTCAGTAAAGGGAAGTTGAAGAGGACTCTCCTCTCAGAGCTTCCTGCTGATTTTTTCCACCCTAAAATCCAGTCTCTCTGTTTGACTGTTTGTGTGCATGTTTAAGAATATATGAGGTGTGATTGGAGTGGTTAATTCAATAAAGACTTATCTTCCCCCTGTGAAGCCATCCCACGCAAACTACTGGGATATCATGTCGCGTGTTCTCCCCCTTGCTCTCCGCTCTTTCCAATGCACCCCCACCCAACATATACTCCAATGCACACACAACACTTAAGCCCCCCCGCCCTCAGGCATCAGTCAGTTAGCCAATCCATCATGAGAAGTTTGTGCTGATGAGAAGAGGAAGAAAGAAAATCAGTGGATGTAAAAGGAAATGGAGGGAGAGAGCAAGAGATGCAGGGCTAGAGAGGGAAAAGAAGGGAAGGGGAGAAGATGTAGAGCCCCTGATCACAGTGATGGATGAGGGAGAGGATGCTGGTTGATGGCTGCTCTCCCCTTCGAGTCCCACATGGACGTGAACCAGCAGGAAAGAAACCTGCATCCTGATAGGATGGTTGGTGTTAAGGCATCAGAAACCAGGAGACAGATGTGGAGGGAGAAAGGCGATTATACCTGGGCATGGGGGAAGTCTTAGCGTACGTTTCATTTTTTTTGTTTAGCTTTTCCCGTCCCGTCTTGGTTAGCATCAATACACGTGAGAAAGCCTGTACGGTTTTCTAGAGAGAAAAACAGACAAAAGACTGAAGGATTTACACTGCTCAGAAATCAGTAAAACGCAGACAGGGAGAAACCACAGCACTGTCATGATCTGAGTCCAACAATGGAAGATTGGATAAATGCAGATGCTGGACTGCTGGGAAATACAACAATATATGACAGGCCTCACCACAACTAGGCTATTATGTTACTGCAGGATGAACATCAGAGTTGGAGAGAGAAAATAACATATGATCCAGTCACTGTGAACATTTGTGTGTATGTTTTACTGTGGGAGTGGTTAAACTATGGACACTAATGCTAGTAGCAACAGTTAAATCCCTACAACAAACAAACAAACAAACCACATTAGTGAGCAAACCAAAGCATTTCTGACTTATTGATCACCATTATTGTCTAATGACTTCTGTAACATCCTGTAAAGCTTCCATCTGACCGGAGGGATAATGAAACTTGGAGGGAGAGGGGCAAAGGGTGGAGAGAGGCGAGTGAGGAGATGGAGCCAAAGGAGTTTAAAGGAGTGGAAAAAGAGGGAGTGAGTAAGAGAGAGAGAGAGAGAGAGAGAGAGAAGAGGTTTCCCCTGCAGGGCTGTGTGGCTGGCTGTGTGCTCCTGTTCTGCTAGGCGGCCGTGGCTGGCTAAATAAACAATCCTAATTGGCTGTGGAGCCCCACTAGTCTGGGGTTTCACTCGCTTTCATCCTCGGGAAGCTGCCCGGGAAGCTGTGGGAGAGCTGAGGTGAGGCATCATGATAAACACACATGTGCTCAATCATTCGCACGCATGAGAACTCGCAGACGTACACGCACGAATGGAGTGAAACTTGATTCAGTCCACAGAGGCTGCTTTTTTGATTCTGCTCTCCTTCTGTCATCAGGTAGATGGTGATACATGAGAATATGTGTGTGAGCTGTTGTGAGTGACCTCCCCTGCCTGCAGTTTAGCTCAGAGGAGACTAATGTGGCCACCTGCTCAGCACATCTGGGGATGAGCAATTTACCACGCACGCACGCACGCACGCACGCACACACACACACACACACACACACACACACACTTCTTTGCGCGTACAGAAATAGTTGCAGTCTCAGACACATGCACAATCACACATGATTCATATCCACTACACACACACACCGACACAACAACAAATTCCTGGGTATGGCAGGAAACAACCAGAGCCCAAATGACTAACTTACACTAACACTATTACAACACATACTCTGAGACAAACACAGCACAGCAGACTTTATCCATCATGGGCCATTTGGACTCATCTGCTGAGACGACTTCTTTTAACAGCACAATAAGAGACATCTAGTGGCGTTCAGGAGCGATGTGTCCATGTTTGACTCCTCAGTACATTTACAGCTAAACAACCGCATGTATATATCTCAGGAGAGAGGAAGGAGAGGAAGGAGAGCATGTTTGACGCGTACAGAAACAAATGACAGAGATGAATATGTTGGATTTTGGTATTTTGGTAAGTCTCCTGGAAATTTACTCTCAGAGCTGGGATGATGCTCTGACTGGCTGTCATCCCTCTATGAATGGCTATGAATCAACAAAAGTGAAGAATGGTCAAGCTTTTATTCTTTTGTTTCTCCGCTTCCACAGCCACCCTGTCTAATGCATACAGCGTGATCCTACCTGCAAAGAGCAACTCATGAAAGGAGGAGCCCCATAATTACAGAAGACTGCATTTTCAAAGGCACAGAAATGCGTTTTCTGAGAGGGGAAAAAGGAAGAAAGAGAGGCTCTTTTCTCTCAAGAACGACTCTGGCCCTTGGCCCGGCATGGCTCGGGAAGGGGGATTGTGAAAGCGGTTGTCATGGAGGAGAGCAGGAGAATAGAGAGAAGGAGAGGAGGATGGGAGAGGAACAGATTTGCTCTCTGGAGATACATACTATTGGTCACTTGATTTTTCTGCTTTGAACGCATAGTTTTATAGACTAAGAGACAACAACAACAAAAAAAACTGAGGAAGGAAGTGAAATTTGGAAGCCGTAACATCTCATTTGTTTTGCTGGTATTAAGTATGTACCAAACTGCATCCGTCCAAAAGCAGTTGAGACATTTCATTCAAAGCTGCAAACATCAGTTTCATGGTGGGACTTGAGAGAAAATAAGGGGATCACCAGAGTCATTAGGATTCATTGTCTGGAAACCACTAATGTCAATAGTGAAACACCAAAACAATGCAGTGATATCTGGAAAGAAAAACAAACAATATTACAACATTCACCACATTAAAGAGATGTGCAGCTCCATATGTAAGACTGAGCACGTGGGTTGTCACAAATTCTTTTCATTGTTACGTTAATTATAAACAGTTCCACAATGAAGAAGTGCTTCCTTCAATTTAGTGAATAAGACACCCGATTGTTTCCTCGCTGTCCTCCAAGACATCCTCTGGAAATTCAGAGTTCAGAGTGGTTTAAAGCTTTTGGGAACAGAAACTGAGCTGGGAGTCAAAGGGCTGAATGTAAAGATGGCTCTGACCCAAGCTCAGCAGCCCTGTCTGCCTCCATCCGTCCTCCCTACTGAACTCTTCCTCCCCCTCTGACTACTGGCCCACACTCAGTACTTACTCTGCATGACCAACACACCCCAGCAATGTGTGTATGTGTGTGTCTGTGTGTGTGTGTCGATGTGTGCATGCGTGTGTGCAGGGTATTAAAGACTCCTTACACTAGTTGTGTGTATGTCAGGCACCTCATGTATCAGACAGCACCTCTGTTCACTGAAGCAAAATGAACACGAGACAAGGGGCTTTCCTACCTGGCTCGAATACAACGCTCTCACATAGCACACACTCATACACACACACACACACACACACACACGCGTGGTTGCATGGGTTAAAGGGCAGAACCTAAGAAGAGAATGCTGCCTCTTGACAGCTGGGACTTCAAGTGTGGAAATGTGTTTGCCAGGAGTTGAGAATAAAGGCTCCTCTCTGGGGCAAAGGACAAGTGATCTAGCTGCTAATTCCAGGAGAAATATATGCACGCACACCCATGCCTGAATACATGCACTGCCACACACACACACAGAGAAAGGTGATAGAGGAAGACAGAGATGAAGAAAGAAGGAGGAGGGATGGATATTGAGCACTGAATGGACCGGAGGGGCAGGGTTGCGGAGAAGGAATGGGATTATTTGATAGGGACGAGGGTGGGTGGTAATCACTTTTTCCAGGGACCTCTGTAGATGTCATGTCATCAGCATTTCCCTGGCAGCTTGCTCACAGTAAGAGAGGGAGAAGGAAGGAGGGAGTGAAGAGAGGGAAAGGAGGGAGAGGCTGAGGGCGCGCTTCTTCCGAAGGTGGCAGGCAGCCAACAACAACAGCCGACTCCAGTAGGTCGGCACAGGAAGGG
>OMNW01031699.1:0-17463 GCA_900303245.1 Selene dorsalis
ACTTTACACACTTACTCACATACATTACTACCATGTCTGAGCTTGTGCATGTGAAGATTAGTTCAGGCCTGCAGTTGTTTGTACAGGACCTGAGACCTGATGAGATGACAGAGCGAATGAGGTCACATCACCTGAACGAGTGATGACACAGAACAGAGAGTAGTGCGTGTGACGTGACAGTGTGTTTCTCTATTACTATCCCCTCATATGTCACGGTGCTGCGGCTGTGCATCAGGTAAAGATTGCGTAGTTTAGAAGGGGGGACAGTGTTCGTCTTTTCCATGAAGTCTACACAGACCATGATCATTTAAGGTAGGTTTGTCTGTGTAACAGGCAGAGATAAGACAAAGGGCGTGAATAAGGGTCGGTAAGATTTTGTTGATGTTCAGAAAGGATTTCAAAGCCTGTGGTTGTATATCACTAAACAATTGAAGTTTTACATGTTGAACTTCACAGTTTTTCTGAGGCTCTCATATTCATTTCATGAGGTTAAAATCTCACCTTTTTACTTTTTTTGAACTCAGTGATATAAAATCATAGTGATTAACCCTCCGTAGGTACACCTTTCACTTTAAATCACTATATGATGTGTCACAGAGAAGGTTTCTCTGTTTTTGCTTTTGTCTCAGGAGGTTTTGTCATCTCAAAGTCCTTCTGAGACAATCTGAGCTCATACCAAACATGCTGTCTCTGTTCAGAGGCTGGTGCTGTTAAAGAATACAATATTTCAGTGTTGTTATTTATCCTTCCTGTTTGTCTGTGCTGGGTGTAGTTTTTTCATCGGCCTTTCACTCGCTCTGCTGAATACTTCAAACACCCTCCGTCATTTGAAAGAAAATGTACATTTATGTATGATGTAACTGTAATGTGTGAACCTGTAATTTTTGCATCAGCCTCAGCGCACACAATGCAAACTGAACGTTGCATGTGACAAGTCCTGGTTTGAGTTGTGAGTCATACAGTGGAGACAATGTTTGTGGTGAGGCTTGGCACCTGCCTCCCCTTCTTTCTCATATTCCTACTAACCACTTACCACGCAAACCTGTTCCCCCTATCCGATCCCCCTCACCCCTCCACCCACTCAACATCACCCTCCTCATAACCACCCCCACCATAGCCAGTGACCTTCCTACCCCCTGCTGCTGCAGCCTCATGCAGCCAGAGTGCCCGGTGACTCTTTCCATCACTCACGTTCACTACCCCTAATTTCACCTACAACCTGCTTTGCTGAACCTGTCCGCCGGCTGCCTCGCAAACACTCACGCATACAGTAGGTACACCACCAACACACTATGTTCCATCACTGTTTGCTTTGACAGTTGTGCTTTCATACATACAACTAGTCTGCATATCTCCCTCCTTCAGTTTCCCCACTGTGTCTGTGCCTCCCACAGAAGATAATCTTGATGACCAAACGCTAAGCAGAGCAGAGCTGCACACAGAGACCTCACAATGATTATATATAAGTTTATAGTTGCACAATGCTGTTTCTGTTGCTGTTTATGAAACGCCTTCAAAATGATGTCATCTAAGATAGAGAGAGAGAATCTGTTATAACTAGTTGATTAGTTTTGTTTAATGATGAATAGTGACCCTTGAGAACTAAGGGGTGATAAGGTGAACCTACATAAAAAAAAGAAAATTAATGAATTTGAAAGAGATAGATTTACTCTATGAACTGATTGAACAAGCTACAGAGGACTCACTGTGCACTTTCAAAGCACCTTGACATAATCTATTCTGATACTTATGGAAATATCACATCAAATGTAATGGTTTGAATCCTCCATCCATCCACCTCCACCCACATTATCTGGGGCCGGGTCGCGGGGGCAGCAGGCTGAGCAGGGACATCCAGACTTCCCAAGGTGTTCCCAGGCCAGCGTGGTGATGTAGTCACTCCAGCGTGTCCTGGGTCTTCCTCCTCCCAGTGGGGGTGGTTTGAATCCTGCTGAATATAAATGGTCCCGTCTGTGGCTTCGGGTTTAACAGACAGATGCGAGAGCAGCGTCGATCTTTGTCTGACTCTCAGATAGAAAACAAGTAAATTCCAAAAAGATGAATAAACCAAACAAGAGAACTGCGGGTCAGACATAACACTGAAATTAAAGTCACACTGATGTGTTTTGGCTGAATCTGATATTTAATATCAGGGCTTGTGAACAAAGCTCCATGTCAGCAGCAGACAGGCTGTTGTTTTGTTTTGAGTATGCTCTCGTCCTCATTAAACCTACTGAGGGAGAGACACAATTGTGGACTCTGCTCAGAATTTGATGACCTCTGATTAAGCAGAGTGCAAACAGACTTAACTTAACTGCACTTATGACCTGTGGCTTCACTTGGACCCGAGCCAAGAGCAGAATAATGGCTGATGCCAGCAGCGCATGTACAGACAGGGCAGGTAAAATACCTGGCTAGTGAAGCAGTCCAGTGACACGTACAGAGAGGATGAGGAGTTTCCCTACATCTCCTATGTCACTGCTCAGCTCACCTTTTTTTTTTTTTTACTGTCATTTGTTGAAGTGTGGCCTTCTGAAATATCTGTGTGTGTTTAACCAAACTCTGCTTAAGCATGAGATTTGATGAGAAACTCAAAAGACAAGGTTTAAGTTTGACACTCGCTCTTGTCATACACACTTTCACACACGTCAGGAGCCCCTATGGTCACTCATGCAGGAGTCTCATCTCTTGACTGTGTGTTATGAAGACACACACACACACACACACACACGCCGGCACACACTCACACTTCTTTCCACCCTGAGGTGACGTCGCTGAACGTCACCGTAGCAAAGCTGTAGGCGGGGATGGCCTCAACCTGAGGCGACAGATAGAAATTGAGAGATGGAGGAAGAGAAAGTAGGCAGATGTGAAAGCCCGATGTGTGTGTGTGTGTGTGTGTGTGTGTGTGTGTGCGTGGGTGTCTCTTGGTAGAAGCTCTCCTTGTGAGGTGTGTGTTTGTGTGTTGCCTCTGAGGGCGGGAAGTGTGTGCGCAAATGTGTGCAGATGAGACTGTAGGCTGAGGACACTTATCTGTGACGTGCTCATTTTGATCCATAGCTGAGGTTTTGGGGACAACCTACAGATATGACAGCAAGATGAGAACATTCTGGAGAATTTATACAGCATCTATATCTGGGCTTTAATAATCTGACATTTATAAGGGATGTATGTATTTGAGAGCAAACATCCAGATCCATGACCCAGGTTTAACCATCAGTTTGCTGTAGATCTTTCCAGATCTTCTCCACTTACCTCTAGTCCTGTCTGGACATGCAAATGTGTTGTTGCACTGACATTTGGAAATATTTACATATGAAATGTCTTTGTGGCGGCCAAAGCAATGAAAAACTACTCTGGAAAAAATTCTACAGCAAAGTGCATGTTTGTTAACAATGTGGTGGTTGCTTAAGCACAGCCGTCTAGTTCCTGTTCCTGTACCTGCTCCTGAAGATGTCAAATTTTCCACCTATCAATACTATGAGCTCCATAAACAAAAGTCTGTTAACTTTATTGTTATTTAAGAGTTGTGGCTACAGAAATCTCTAAGCCTTTTTTCACTTTACTGTAAACATCTACTCTGGTATAGAGGGAAATGTATGTCATTAATTTGACTGCTTGTTACTGATACATGATGAGATAAAATCCAGATATTAAATACTTCATCATCATTAATAATTATAATATTAATAAGCACAATCCAGTAATACCATCGTGATGCTTTTGATTATAATACTTGTAAACTTTAACTTACATGATACTTTCATTGCAGGACAATAATATGTAGTCAGGTGTATTGATATATCTTTGACACTTTGCAACTTATCAATTGTTGTACAAACTTGATTAAAACACTCTCAAAGTGTGATCACATGTGAGTGACCCCTTCCTTACATTGCTGCTTGTATGTCAGTGCATGATGCCTTTCGCAAGCATAGCGTGTTTTATCTCATCTACAGTGTCTGTGATGTTGACACTCATGTTTACGTGTGTGTGTCTGTGTGTGTCCTCAGTGCCACGTGAGCAGCTGCTGCAGACAGAGGAGTACGACTTGAATGTGGTTCGTCTGTGCATCCAGGTTTTCCTGCCAGATGAGAACGGCCACTACACCCGACCGCTCAACCCTATTGTCACCAACCCCATCTACGACAACAGTGAGTATATCTGAGCTCCCTCTCTGTCGGCTGTGATCGTGCTCACGTCACATTAAGCAATTACAACACAATCAAGTTCCCATTTGGTTGCACACACTTGGAAACGAGGCTGCCTGAGGGAAGGTGTGTCCACCTCAGAGTGTGGGTGATGGTGGAGTCAAAGAGCTGATGTAACATTAAGTAGAGAGGCAGACATTTTGTGCAACTTAATTACTTGCCTAGACTTGTATGAATGTCCTTCAAAATAAAACAATAATAAAAAAAACAATAACTGCAGGCTTATGTAAGTAAATGTGTTTGTGAGTATGTACCTGCAACACAAGTGTTGTAAGACCTGTGTACGTGTGTTCGATAGATCTTTTCTCAACACTGTTTCAATTGTTGCACTTAGTGAACTAGTTCAGTGTTCCTCACACACATTGAGAAAGGGGAAGTTCTTCATACACACTTACCCTCAAACAACACTGTTACCATGGAGCACTTCCTCTTCTGACAACAGGCATGTGACATGTGACTCAACGTGGTGAGGCCTCAACTGTAAACCTAATGTGTGTTTTTCTGAAGAGGCGAATGATGAAGCAGCCGCACTGAGTCACTTTAATCAGTCACTACAGTCTCGACAGCAGCAGTAGTAGACCAAGCAGAATAAATGCAGTATTGTGTGTAGTATGCACTCATTGTTAGATCTGTTGGGTTACATGTGTGTAACTTGTTTGTGCATCGTCAGGGGCCCCGAACACAGCAGAGCTGAGGATCTGTCGGGTCAACAGGAACAGTGGCAGTGTTAAAGGCGGGGACGAGATCTTCTTGCTGTGTGACAAAGTGCAGAAAGGTACATGCTGTCATTTTTCTATGTATTTTTGCAATGTATCAGTCAGCATTTTATCATTTTACACACTTACAGTGTTTTTGCGTTTATTTTCTCTTCATTCATCCTCATTCATTTATTCAGTTTATCCATTAATCCATTTGGCTTTTCATAGCCTCAGTGCCCTTCTCTTCGCATCTGTTGCATGTTCACCATTCATCCAATAACCCCTTCCAATCTCCAGATGACATTGAGGTGCGATTCTTCTCCTCCGATGGCTGGGAGGCCAGAGGCTCCTTCTCCCAAGCTGACGTCCATCGCCAAGTGGCCATTGTCTTCAAGACTCCGTCATACTATAACACCTCTATAACAGAGTCCGTCACCGTGCACATGCAGTTGCGGCGACCTTCTGATCAGGAAGTCAGCGAACCGATGGATTTCAGATATCTGCCTGACGACAAAGGTGAGCAATTAATAATTTTGTGCCTCTGAGACAGGTTAATTCAAATGTTCGCCAGTCCTCTGTGTCCTATGGTGGTGTCCCAGGGGTGGGGCCAGTTGTCTGGTTTTCAGGTGATTTATGTGAGTGTTTTGTGTTTGCTGCAGATCCTTACGGCTACAACGAGAAAAAGCGCAGAAGAGAGCACTTGATGAAGATATCAGGATTGTCAAGTAAGAAATATGGATCATTAAAACCCATCTATTGTGATCCCACATGTATGTGCATGTCATAATGTGAGAGAATATAGTCTAAAAAAGGCTTTGTGCCCTCCTGTAGGTGGTCCTTTCGCTAGCCTAGCCATGAACAGGCACAAGGCAGTACCACAGAGTAGCAGTCATATGAGGAAAGGTCAGTGGTTTAACTTGATTTCCCTCAAATTGCCAAATACAGTTTTCATTCAGTTTCGTATATTACTGCCCTGGTATCACGCTAAAAGTCTGTATGTAATATTTTTCACAGACCTCAGCAACATGTACCCGAGACAACAACCCACGCTGCATCAGCAACCGCCTCTGTTCAACCAGCCCTACCAACCAGGACCTCAGAACGTGATGATGGGATCACAGGCTTCTAATTTACAAATCAGCAATTCATGGGCAAATCCTAACACAGCACTCTCAATGGATACAGTCACCATAAACCAGTCTGGTGCTATGAGCAATATGTCACGTCCTAACAGCAGACAACAGCAGCCAAACCGTGGATCTGGTTTCCCCCAAAGATTGCAGCAGCACAGCAGCTGTGAGAATAACGCCCTTCCCCAGCTCTCCATGCGGGACCTGCAGTGCCTGGATTCAGTCACCCAGGCACCTGTGATGAGCCAGTCAGAGTCCCAGCCACTCTTCCACCTGCAGCACCAAAGGGATGAGCTTGCCTCTGAGACCCGGCCCCAGAACCACCTGGGAAACCAGAGCCAGGGTCTCTTGACTGTGTGGAGCAACTTCAGTCAAGTCCAATCCTTTAATGGGTCAGTACCAGGAGGTGGAGGGGGCTCACAGGGGCTGAGCTCTTACTCCTTCATGGAGGGAATGGATGGGGATGAATTTCTGAAGGGCCTGGTGGGAGTAGGGTCTCAGACTGGCTTCCAGCTGAAGCAGGAGCCTCAGATGACAGTGGCACAAGAGACCCATGCACCTCTCATGTCATCCCCAAGAGAAAGCCAAGGAAATACTTACACCAATCTGCTTCCTCGTCCCATGAGCAATGGCACAAACATGGATCCGATGAGGCAAGATGGCAGTTGCACCAGCCAGGCTCTTAAAAATCTGCACAACCCTTACTCAAACAACAACATGGCTGCAGCGGAACACTTTCCAACTGTGGACGACTGGATCAAAGGAACTCGGCACTGTGACTAAAAGGAGGGACAGTTATGGTGTCAAGAAATAAACAAAAACAGGTCCATGGCGTTCTGCTTCTTTGTTCAGCCTTGTGAAGCAAGGATTTTATGTCCCATCCAAGCCTGGCAATGACCAGTGGGTATTTGTTTGGGTTATTACACCTGTGGGTGTAAGACCAGAGTATATTGGCAACCAGTTGGATCCATAACCAGTCTATAACCTGTCTCTAGGTGGTACACCTGATGACTGTGTAGTTCCTTCTTTAGCAAAGACATAACATAAGTCAGTCAACATAAGAATGCTTCCTACACTGTCCAGATGTGGCACCTGGTAGGTTGTCATCAGCTTTTTAAATAAATTAATCTAACTAAAAATCTGTAAAGACACATTTTCTCCAAAGTTGATTTGCAAAGAAATAGGCCATGCTGTGAGCCTTGACACTTTAGTTTCAAAGTGTGCTAAAGGTTACACCCCAACCATTCATCTCTGAAGTGTTGGTGTGTTTTAAGAGGTGCAAAGCTGCATCATTTCTCCAGATTAGTTGCAAGGACTTGTCAATAAAAGTGATCTGACATGAATCGAACTGGTTTCTGCAAGGCTAAGACCTGTACGTGGATGAACCCTGCCTTGGGTTGTAATGATGATGACGCTGATGGTTTCCAAGCCAATGTTAAATTTCATAAGAGGTGAATGTGAATGTACTACTTTCTGTCTTTGTCTTTCTCAGGTGATGTTAGATTTACTGTCAACATACTGTATTGTAATGAATCTTTTTCTGGGTATTTTATGTTGGAAAAGAAAAAAACAGGGGTAAATGAATGTTAATGGTTATGAAAATATAGCATGAAAAAGAGTTTATTGTGATGGATTTTTTTTGTCATTGCTTTGTAAGAGATTCATACATATACGAGTCAGTTAAGGTATTTTTTTATTGATTTATATTGAAGAGTATTTGGTGTTAAATGCACTCTGTACATACATGTTACCCAAACTTTAGAGTGAAAGCAATCAGTGCTTAACTGGCAAGGTACTGAAATTTCCAATGAGGAAGTGGGAGGAAGCACATTCAAGGGTGTCTTTCCTTTGTAATGACTATGTCATACCAGTGATCACATGTGTTATCCAGCGTTCTCAGAGCATTTGTACCACATGTTTTATAGATACCTACAGATCCAGATGTTTGTATGTTATTGTTTTATTTGTTCTGATGCTCTGAGGGACACTTACAGATCTGTCTGATGGACACATGGCTGCTGATGGACAAACACTTGTCCCCACTAGCCTAGCTCAGTCTCAGACATGTTTTCTTACTTGTATATCTTGCAGCTTTTCGGCCTAAAGAAAAAATGTATATTTTGGTGACAAGTTTTGCTATTTTTGCTCTTGTTGTTTTTTTTTTTCTACATGACCATTAATAAAGGATTTCTTTTTCCACATCTTTCGTCTTATTATATAATGTTTCCATTGCAATTAATTAATAATTAGCATGAACAAAAATACATAAATCCAAGTGACAGTAAACAAGTTCCCACATGAAAACAGCAAATTCATTTATCCTTTGTCCATATAACACAAATTAGTATCCCTTTAGTAATAATCATATTGTGATGAATTATAATATGGGTTAGAGGTCATGGTTAACATCAGCTCATCAATAATACTTTACTTTTGAAAAATAATTTTATAGGATTTGGTCAAAGCAAAATAACGAAAGTCTGACTCACTCTGATTTTGCTTATTTACAATATATGATCCCTAACATAGTTGAAGCCTCTGTGTTTCTCTGTGTAAGTTTCTCTACTTTACAAGAATCTCATTTGGACTTCATTAAGCAGTGATCACAATCTACACACAATCCCAAGCTAAATGTCTGTAGAGTTGACACAGTCTACAGAGTGTGGCAGACAGCACTGTCCAGGAAGTGTGACATGAAACATTTTCTCATGTCTGAATAACAAGGTGTTGATGTAGCCTGACATTGCACAAGTCTTCCTAACATGTCTGGACAATGAAGTGAAAATTTGTCTACACCCCATGACTCTGCACTTTCAGTTTGAGATAGACCGAGTCCTTGTATTACCTTTTATAATGACTTTGGTCCACACCAAAACATTTCCTTCCCTTCTGAGTCTAGTCACTCAAAACAACAGAAAAAACCCGACCAGAGACAGACTGAACCTGAAATGAAAGTGAGCAGCATAAACAATGAAACCTGGATGTGGTGGCATGCTGCTTTCATGTCCAGGCACAAATTTAATATCATATAATGTTTGACTGCACAAGTAATGCTAATGTCATGTTACATGTATATTTGTTACTCAACTAAAAAGTAGAAGCCAGGAGACCATTAAGTTGTTTCAGGATAAAGACTGGAAACACAGGAGATACTTAATGTGGAACAATTTGACTTGTCATACACACATTGTACAGATTAAATAAACAAGATGCTACATATCTTGTTTTATGCTGATGACACCATTATCTATTAGCTATATGGCTGTAGATTCTTCACTCGCCATCTTGTTCTTTGACTGAGTTTTAAAGCTCTCCTTGGTTTAATTCCACCTTATTAATGTGCAGGGCCTCACATTATCGCACGTCAAGCCCCTCAGATGTTCCCATCACAGGGGAGACTATGTCCTGCTGCACTTCATTGGAAGCGCATCATGAAGAAATAAAATAAACAGTAAAATTCAGTGTTAACTTCTCTTCACGCAAGTAGCCGCCATCTTGAATTATTATGTCAGGGCTTGTGGGATTCGTCTGACTTCAGGGGGTGTTTCACGTTAAACCTCCAGCTTGTGACTTCCAAGTACAAATGGAACTCACTATAACTCCAGATCTCATCTCCTGCGAGGCCCTGAGCTCTATTTTAAATAGAATAGAATAGAATTACTTTATTAATCCCAAAGGGGAATTCTTTTGTCTGTCAGCTCATCTACCATTTGCAGAAGAATTAAAAAGCCTGATGGCTGTGGGTATAAAAGATCTTCTGTATCTCACTGTCCTGCTACGAAGAGAGAAGAGCCTTCCACCACTGCTGCTTGTTTTATCCATCAGGGTGTTATGAGTTGGATGATCCGTGTTGTTCAGGATGGCCTCCATCATCCTCATTGTGTATCTCTCCACCATTTCCCCCAGAGAGTCCATCTTTACTCCGATCACAGAGCCAGCCTTCTTAATAAGCTTATCCAGCCACTTTGCCTGCTTTTTTCCCCAAACTTCCTCCCCAGCAGACTGAAGCATAAAATAAAACACTTGCCACCACAGACTGATAGAACATCTGCAGCATTTTACTACAGATGTTTAGTGATCTGAGCTTCCTTAGGAAATAGAGGCGGCTCTGCCCCTTTTTGTGGAGTGCATCTGTGTTAAGGGACCATTCAAACTTATTATCCAGGTGTACACTTAGATATTTATAGGATGTCACCACCTCAATATCCACTCCACAAGTGTTCACTGGCTGAAGAGGGGGATGGACCTACAGAAATCCATTATCATTTCCTTTGTCTTTGAGGTGTTCAGTATGGGGCAATTTTTGTAACGCCAATCACTGAAGGCTTTTATTAAATCCCTATATTCTGATTCCTGTCCATTCCTAATACATGCCACAATAGCAGGCTGACGATGTAAGACCATTGGACAGTGCAAGTGTTCGCCAGTGTACCCACAGCCTGGCCCAATCACTGTATACACTGGGCTTTTAGTTATTATTTATTTATATTTGATTTTATGGTCTTATATCACCTTAGTGGGTGGTATCAAATTACTCAGGAGTTCTTTTAAACTCAAGGTTTATTACTCATGTACTTACGGAGATGAGTGTTACTCCATAATCATATTATACCAACTTTATAGAGATGCCACCTTTAGTTCATCTTTTACTGTCATAATGCAACTTACTTGAACTCTGTCAACTCACTTTCTTGTCATGTTTTTAACCAAAAACCAACATAATCTATTTGATCCCTTTTTTATGACCTACATGAGTATCAGATAAAATCTAGGATGGCAGAGTCACTGTCATCTCCTTTTGTTTGTGTGGCTCATGGGTCATCAACATAATTTAGTACGTAAATTATTCCTGCAATGACGTGCAACTCTGACACATGTGAAACTGATCGCTGCTTCAAGATTTCTATAATCTCTAACGTCAGAAGGTGGGAGATGTCTGTTGAATAAAATCGTCAGTGCCAGCAACTGGGGCTCATGGATATGCAGTTTTATAGACAGAAACTAGCTTCATAATGCATTTATTAGTACAAAATTACATCTTTGTTTTATTAGTCTGTTGTTAATCTTTATTTACAAGATGACATCAGGGACCAACCTTTTTTTTTTCTTGTTCCTCCTTTAAATTGATTTACTGGGTTCTCTGGTTCACCCGATAAAGCACCTACCATGTAGGCTAATTGCAGCGCCCCGGGTTAGAATCCGATTGGTGGCCCTTTGCTGCATGTCATCCCCCCTCTCTCTCCCCTGATTTCCAAGTGTCATCATAATGAAGGCCCAAAATATCCTTAAAAAAACTGTACAACCGGTATTGTAATGTTACAAAGTGAAAAGTACTTAATTACTGTATGTAAATAGAACTGTCATGTATCTGTATTTACTTCATTATTCGTATTTCTGGCAACTTTCACTTTTACTCCACTACATAAATTAAATGCACACTTTTACTCTTCTACATTTCCCCTACGCATCTTCATCAGCTGTTACTGCAAAATAACATCAGAAGAAATTTGTTGGATTGCAAGCAGGTTTGGTGAAATCACTGCTCCTGGATTGCAGGTCGATGCACCAGTTTGAGATGATGACATAATGCCCATTGATTGCCAACCGCCAACCGCCTTACTAAATAAGAAGAGGAGGAAGGTCAACATCATTGCAGCAGAAACAGCAATGACTGATACCATCAGGGAAACACCTGCCACAGGATCTGCTGTGAACATTATCACTAAGACTCTTCCTTCTGGTTGGAATGCCTCCTTTGAAAGTCTGTACCTGGAAAGTCCTGGAAAAATATTTGAATTAGAAAGGTGGGGGAACCCTGAATATTATTATGCTTTACTATAAGGAAGCTACAATAAAATTCATAATCAAAGTTTTAACTGGTCACTTTTAAATCTCTTTTACTTTTACTTTCAATACTTAAGTGCATTTAATATAAAAAAAATTACTTTTGATACTTAAATACAGAAAATATCAGGTACTTTAAGACTTTTACTCAAGTAATATTCTACAAAGCAACTTGAAGTTCTACTAAAGTCATTTTCTGGTCAGATCCATATACATTTACTCAAGTATTGTTGTTGTGACCTTTAGCACACAGGCCTCTGTTCATGCCCTCAGAGATGGGTTAGGGTTCAGATCTTTGATCAGCCTAAACATTTCACTCTCTTACTCATGACCTACCCTGGAGACCCCTGGCCGCCCAAATACATTTCAAGTCATTAATGCTGCCTTCAGAGTGACATCTAGGCTGAGTCTACACCATCTACAACTCAATTTCCATCACTGCCACATGAGACAGTCTCGATCCAGGCTCTTCTAATCTGTGGTTCCCTGTTGTTGGAACAAGCTGCTGAACCAGAACAGATATCTTTCCTGACATCTGTGGATTGCTTTGCAGTCAATGAATATGTTGTAGTTACACCAAAGTCTCCTACTGCACTGAAGCTTTAGAGATCTATTTCACTTGGTGGTAAATCTGAACCCAAGACAAATTTCACCAATTACCAATTTTATCAATATCAAGTCATCCAGTAATTGAAATGTGTATTAAACTAGCTCACATTATCTGCTGATAATGATACTGATAAGAAATATTTATGTATTTCCAGTACTTCATTTTACAGAAAACAAAGCATTTCTCCATTTTCAGTGGCCCTAATTGCATCACTGGTGTAGGCTACCTGTTTAGTTTTGACTCACACATAAAGAGCAGCATGTGTGAGTAGACCTGAGAATAATCTCAAAACGTGTTCCAGTCACAGTGGTGATGTGAATTTGATGTGCGATGTGCGTGTTGTTTGCATTTTCCTCACAATTAAGGGATGAATGTTGAGGTGACAAATACATACGGTGATTTCAATCTGGTTTCTTGTAAAGTGCAACATTCACAACAAGTAATTTACAAGCAAAGTGTCCTGAAGCGTCATTACCAAGGAACCCAGGATGTGCTACACTGGCAGCATTGGTTTTCTCTTGTATTGGGAGACATGCTGTGTAGCTTCCTTCCTGTCTCGTTGTAAGGAACCACAGTGAACCCTGATTTAACCTCAGTGCACAGGATACTGTCAACAATCCTCTCACAAGCTGGGCTTTTCATTGTCTCGTCCCAGCACTATTGCAAAATGCACTTGTTGTTTCCTATTCACGGTATTTGTTATTTTCGCTCAGCCAGGCTCCTGAACTGTAACTTATAGGAGCTGTTTTTTAGTTTTGCTATTGCAGCTTAACTAGCATTAGCATTAGCAGCTACTCAGCTGTTTATATTACGTGGTGCAGAGGAAACCCTGCAGCAAACGTCTTTCCTTTACTGGCACCAGAGAAAACTTACAAATAGACCACTGGTGAGATTTGTCCCAAATACTAGTAAATGTATTGAATGTGGTGTGTATAAACTTAATGTGGCTCATGTGTTAGCAGACTATTAGCCCATGGTCGCTATTTTTTTTCATATATTTAATAATGTTTGAAGTAAAAATATTGTAAGTACTGGAGTAGTTTTATTTTGACAATGAATGGAAGACAACAGTAACAGTACACAATCTCTCTCTCTGAACCTATTGTGTTTGTTCCTGTAATGGGGATTACTACATTGACCTTTTGACAGAACAGTTACACTTTGACAACAGACCTGGGCTGGTGTAATCTATTTCTTGCTGTTGGGCAAGAGTTCAATTCAGATCCGGCCAGAGGAAAACTACGACTGGACTGACGTGTGCATCCACACGTTTTTCTCTACGAGCATCAGTTCAAAGGTTCGAGTACAAGATGTGATGCTGTGTAATTACTGCAAATTTATTAAGTAATAAGTTGGCTTGTCCATCTGGTCACACGAGATTAAGCTTGTTTGACAACAATGAAGACAGAAAGCAATTAAACACGTATCAGCACTAGATGATTATTTCCCATTATACATTATACATTATTACCATTATGTAATTTTTTGGTTTATTTGAAGACAACATTCTTGCCGCTAATTTCATTAATGCATGTTAAAATAAGTTCAGATAAAAGTAGGTTGTGTAACCAAACAAGGTATTGCGAGGTATTGAGTTTATTGGTAAATAATAAGAGTACCAGATGTCCTCATGCAGACAGAACAGTAGAGTAATTATTTGCCAGTCAGGCTGTTTCACTTCTGCAAGGAGCTATATTAGTATTCACAATGCAAACACTGCATGAGTGTGTTGGTGTACATGCATGCACAGTGCGTTCTGTGTGTGTGTGCATCTGTGTTCTCACGTTTACTTCTCTATGCGCACGTAATACAAGTTTGTTATAGACACTTGGTGCAGTGTGTCTTTCAATATTTCCTAACCATGTCCTGGACAAACTAGACCTGTTTAGCCACCTATTTCCAGTAATGCCCCTCCTCTGCTGCTCTGTCTCCTCCCCCCTTCACTCAGCTCCTCTGCCTCCCTCTCTCTCCCCTTCCTTTGAAGCTTGCAAACTCTCTCTCTCTCTCTCTCTCTCTCTCTCTGCAAATGGTTGCTGACAACACAGGCATCCGGTCACACTCCACCTGAATGAGCGTGCTTTTATCTCACCAAATTAGACTGAGGTTACCACGGGGCGAAGTCGTCATTGATGTAATCAAACAGCACGGCGCTCACAGACACATGTGCATGTAATGCTGATGATAGAAAGTTTGATTTTGCTGCTATTCAACCACTTACACTATACTAATGTAGGCTACAGTATAATGACATTCAATTTAAGCAAGTCTGAGACATCTGTATAATTATGTCTGTAATCTTGAGTCTGTAAAATTCACCTTTCTAGGAACAAAATGGACTCTAACTGGTCCATTTATTTTGTAAATCATCATTTTTATGAAATTACCTCAAATTTGGCTTAAATGATTTTCAAACAATGTCATATACAAACAGGTTATCTTTACTACATGATCACCAAGCCTCAGTGAAATATGGAGAATGGTTATTACTTCCATTCTCTGAGTGCAATTTCCCTGATCCTACAATTTGCAAACTTCCTGCGGCACATTTTAATCATAGGTAGTGAACCTTACTTATGTGTCTGTAGAAAGGCTCCTTGTGCAAGACCTGACTCATGTTTACAAGCAGGGAAAATCCCATCAAGCTCTCACTGTGAATGTTTGACCATAGCAGAGTATACATAGATGTTACATGGTGTTTGTATGTATAACTATGTATAACTGCATTGTTTTTAGCTTTATCACTATCAAATGAAAGTTGATCTTAATTCAAAATTACAAAAATGTATTTTTTGGCATCAATGGACAAAAATTCCACAACCATCTTTCAGCATAGTGTAATTCATGTGACCTGAGCAAACCAGTCATCTGCACCATCTTGGCTTTAGAACATTTAACTTGGGACAAGAGACTTCAGCCAATGGTAGGTCTTCTCAGATCAGGCCGTCCTGTTGGCTCTTCTACAAGTGTACACGCACGTGTACTTCCCTGCGTTGACTTATGTCTCTACTGATGAAGAGATGGAGAGATCGGCTCCTGAATTTTCCTGTAATATCTAAATGTGTGTTAGTGGTTGGTTGTGTTAGATTTACAATGAAAGGAGGAAATGAGTGACTGTGTTGCTAAGAGTTTAGCCATGTGCCAGCCATCAGCAACCACTGTCACTGTACTTGTGAGGTACAGAGGTGTATTCTTTTGTTACTTTCTGGATTTCTGTGTTTTGACCAATAATATTATTATGTAATGTCAGTGTAATTTGTGGGGGGACGACAAACACTAAAAAAGAAGTGCTAACCGCTACTCTAAAGCTAATTTACTGAAACTGACTTTTTTGCAACATCTATCCTGCAGTGTTGCTTCCCCACCACATCCTAGTAATTCAGTTTGTAAGTATGCTACTTACAGACCTACACAAAGCAATAACTTAATGAAATCACAGCAGATAAACAAGTCAAGCAAACTAGCCCAGCCTACCAACAAACACAGAGTACAGTATCTGATTTCAGCCCCATATAAAAATCCTAGAGAGGTATAAAGTTGAGGTTTCTAACTTGTATAGGCTACCCACATTGAGCTAAGTGGCATTGAGACACTTTATTTTCTGGAGTAACTGCAGTCTGCCTTATATCTCAGGAAACAGGCCTTTATGATATTGCCTGGGCCCATTAATTTTATGCTGCAGACACTTAACAGCTGTATTTCTTACACCACACACACAGTTATGGTGACACACCGTCACCATAACTCCTCACTGTAACTGAGCTCTGTATGTTCCACCAATATTTCATCTGGACACTTCCACTTTTGTATGAGCCTCCATCTTCCTCTGTACACGCACGCATGCACATACACGCACATGCACACACACACACACACACACACAAACACACACACACACCAGTTCACACAGAGCAAGGGGGAAGCAGTGCTTGTGAAAAAGTACACACATCACTTTCAGGCCAATCCAGCGTGCTGCCCAGCAAAATCACACCACACAACCAATCAACACTGGAGTTTCAGAGCCAGAGGAGGAATGCTGTGTTGGAGTGAAGTCATAGGTCTGGTTCAACACTGGAACAGACGGGGCAACTTTGTGGCTGCCCCAGCAAAATTTTGTTCTTGTAAAATCTGTCTGTAATAACAGACCAGTTCTTAGAGAGTGTACTGCAATAAACCAATGTCTCGCTTACTTGTGAAAGAGACAGATAACTTTCGTTTTTGTGTGGCTTAAATATACATGATAGTGTGTGGTAATCATTGAGCTTTACCTTTGGGATTGATGCACAACAACGCAAACCTGTCCCCTGAATGTTCCCTTCTCAGATTTAGATAGATAGTTTGTACATTTATGAAGACAAAGCAAAGAACTGAGAAAAGAATAAACGTGATTTTGAGTTGCATGTTAATTTTCTCATGAAAGTTTTCAGGTTAATAAAGAAAAATGTTTTGCAGTCTGGTTTAGAGGAAGTTGCCTGCGCTTCATAGAGGCCTGACCTACGGGATGAACCAGGACACACTGAAGGTATTACCAAAATGACATAGATGTTGCAAATGCTCTCGATGTCCTAATGAGAATAAAACAAAGTGGAGGTGGCAGAATATTTACATTGAGAGGTCATACATGGGAGTTTGGGTGTCCCCATGCAATTTCTAAATGCCATGTTTACATTTGTATTCTTTAGCTTAAATTGTCTTTGGCCATTGTCATGGTTCAAAAGGTCATAGATGCAGATAACAAACCCCAAATACCAGGACCATCATCACTTGAAGCATCTTCCCACACACAGCGACATCACAGGCTGACACTCTGCATCCCCACCTTTCACCAAGGATTGTCACTCCACCATGTCACAAACGGCAACCCCACACACTCACACACGCACACACACACACACACACACTCACATGCACACACACCTACACTGCGGCATCTACTGTTGTCATACCCCTATAGAGAATGTAATGCAATGCTT
>OMNW01031700.1:0-25516 GCA_900303245.1 Selene dorsalis
GTCCAACATCTAATAATGTCTGTCAGTAAATTTAAATAAAATGCCAAAAAAATAAAACTAATATTTTCAATCAGGGAGCCATGATGTCCATCGCTTTCAAAGAAGGAATCAAGATCCCACCCCCTGCTCTTAATGAAATTATCCTCGCCTCCAATCAGGACGTCCGACAGGTAAAGAAGACAAAGTCTAGTCATACTGAGGTGATGTCTTGACTCCTCCATCTGCCGCTCTCACCATGCTAGCTCTTTTCTTTTCCTCTCCAGGTGATCCACAACCTGAGCATGTGGTCGGCTAAAGACAAGGTGATGACGTACGACCAGTGCAAGTCCGATGCCGCCAGCGCCCGCAAGGACATGAAACTGGGGCCGTTCGACGTTTGCAGGAAGGTTTTTGCATCAGGAGAGGAGACTGCCCACATGAGCCTCATTGACAAGTCCGACCTTTTCTTCCACGACTACTCGCTTGCGCCGCTGTTTGTCCAAGAGAACTACCTGCATGTTCGTCCAGCGGCTGCAGGGTGAGAGAGGCCAGCTGCCTCCACCTGAAAACACATGACCACATTTCACTAAAATGATGAACTGTTCTTTTAATGTTCCTGCGTTTTCTCATCTCTCTCTGGCAACAGTGGAGATCTCAAGTCTCACCTGGTGTTGCTCAGCAAGACGGCGGACTCCATCTCTGACGGAGACCTGGTGGACAGACGGATCCGATCTGGGCAGAACTGGTCACTGCTGCCTACACAGGTAACACACACACACACACACACACACACACATTTTAGAGGTTTAGGTGAAATTATTTCATGTGTTATTTCCTAATAATTTCCAATGTGTGTGGCTGAAATGATCTTAAATTGCTTTTATTTTGAAAACACCTGTGTGGCACAAGTGTGTTTCCTCCTGTCAAAGTTAAAACAGGCAAACTGCAAGTTTCTCCTCATGGTTAACATTCGGAGAGTTTACATACATTACATTTACCGGGTCATCAGTGCTAACAGTCTTCCACTTCAGCTACTCACAAATTTGGCTCTGATACTTTACAGTGACACTGCAGAAGAGAAGTGGTTTGACACAGTGGACTGGTGAATTGGCTTGTGCTTTTTAAAAAAAAAAAAACATTGAAAGTAATTGTGTAGCATTATTGTAGACACAAACTTGCACCATATCACAAGCTTTATACAAATAGATGTCAGCAGAGCTTCATCATTGCGCTGCTCTGTGTGTGTGTGTGTGTGTTCACAGGCCATCTATGCCAGTGTGCTACCAGGCGAGCTCATGAGAGGCTACATGAGTCAGTTCCCCACATTCCCCAGCTGGCTCGGCAAGTATTCCTCCACCAGTAAACACTCCCGCATCGTTCAGGAGCTGGCCTCACACATGAGCTTAAAGTGAGTGGAACTCATTTATTCATTTATTTACAGGTCGTCACAGAATCACAGTGTGAGTGTTGTATGTGTTTGTCTTGTGCAGGACGTTGAGCAGCAGACAGGCCGTGAACCTGGACTATCTTCACTACCTGCGGCAGGCAGTGCTCAGCCCACTTCAGAGGTTCGGAGCAGAGGGCGCCGGTCAAGCTGTGCAGCTGCTGGACGACTACCAGCTGGTCAGGGAGGATGTGGACAGCATCATGGAGATCAGTATCTGGGGTGGACAGCCTGAGCCCTACTCCAAACTGGACTCAAAGGTTAGGGAGTCGGGTATAGTCTGTTTCAGTTTTTGTAAAACAAAAATCTTTGGCATTTGCTGGTTTCAGCTTGTCAAATGTGAGGATTTTATACAATATTATTATTACTTTATTGTTATTATTATAAATTATGAAGTAAACTGAATATTTATTAGTACTGTTGATCAGACAGAACAAGATGTTGGAGCAAGTGAATTTTTTTTTATAGACAGAATGATTCATCGGTTAATAGGAAAAAATAATTCATCAATCAAAATAATGAAAATAATTAATTAATAATTTGTCTTTGGTACAACAACAAGAAAAGAAACGCTCACTCACACCGTAACAGAACAATCCCAATAATGTATGAATGAAACAATGAACCGTTGCCTCGTTTTACAATGCAAGATGGAGATTACACCGTGTGATGCTGGCACTTACAGATCCTACATTTTATTTTACTTTACGTCCAACACGGTGACTTTTGACATCTGTGCTGTGGTTGTCGTCCCAGGTGAAGGCAGCTTTCACACGTGCGTACAACAAAGAAGTTCACTTGACACCGTACTCCCTGCAAGTTGTGAAGAAAGGCCGCCGTGGTGGAGGTGGGGAGTCGGAGCTGGGAGGAGAAGACGTGGACAACGAAGTTCAGGAGTCGGAGGAAGAAGGAGACAACCTCAAAGCCGATGCTATGATCAAAGTAAAGGTATTCAAATGATATGCAATAAACATGTGAACTGAAGGCAATGTTGCTGTTTTTTATTTTTCTCTGTTGATATCTCACATGTCTCTTGTTGCTCCCTGCAGCAGAAGAAGGCCAAGGCCACCAAGGAGTCAAAGACAGAGAAGAAAGACGACTCTGGGAAAGGCAAAGGAAAGGGAAAAGGGAAAGGCAAGGGCAAGGCTACGAAATGACCAGAGGAGGGACGCTAACTGTCGTCGTCCTTCTCCACCTGCCCCCACAGACTCTGACACTTTACTCTGCACTTACAGCGATCTTGTAATGAGCATCAGAATGTAGTGAAACTGGCCTTAAACTCTGCAGGTAACTCATCTGTCCCTCAGCCAAACACCTGACTCGTTCCACACTGGCTGAGAATTGCCTTTTCAGTTTTTATCTTACTTCCTGTCAATTTCCATCAGTGTCTTCATGACGAAATGATGCATAATGTCGTCGTGGTCGACCTACTATCATGTCTGTACGTCTCTGTTGTAACGTGTCACATCAGGAGTGTTGCCATCTGTTCGTGATCCAGGTGTCGAGGTTGTAAATAATGTGACTGGCGTAGAAGATTGTTACTTTTTGCTACGACTTAAGTACAGTACGATACTTTAGCTTTTGCTCTGTGGTTAGCACTGATGACCCTGTAAATGTCAATTTTGTAAAGATTTCATGAGGATTAATGGAGAGATGTGTCTGTGTTTTATTTTTCTAAATGAGGAAAAGCAGCCATGTTTCAGAACCCTGATAAATTTGGATAAAATGGTTTCAGATTTGTTCTTAGATTTATATCAAGAACACATTTATTCAGAGAAATCCAGTCATTTAATAAAACAACAGCAAAATAAATTTAGGCAAAAGCACTTGTAGCCTTAAAGCACTGATTAGTTTGATCACCAATTAATCTACCCATTATTTATTTATTTTTATTAGTTTTTGGATTATATTGCTTTTTGATAGAGATGTAAAAGAAAAAAAGTCAAAAATTATTATTTGCTCAAAATCAGTATTAATGATCAGCATTGAAGGAGCTAATGTTAAATGGGTTAATATAACATTTACTAAATTTAAGTTCTTTAAGACAAAATGATTAACAAGTAAAATAACATGCAATCTCACAATTTTCATATTGAAGGGTCTCATAACTGTGGAAATGACAGTTTACAAAGCAATTTCACCTCATCAGTCAATTCACACAGTCTTCAGCAGATAGAACTGACTTAAACCTATCAGAAAAAAGACTTAAAATCAGCTAATAAATGGTTCTTGTGGTGAGATGTATCAGAAAATGTTTAACTGTTAACTCCACCATAAGTCACTACTGTGAGAGCACAAAGATGTGAAACTGGTTCCCAAAATACTGAAAAAAAAAAAAAACAGTAACAGTAAATGATGATGAGGCATGATGTGAAAAAGCAACAAAAGATGTAAAAATGAGTTTTGTATTTTTGGTTGGATAAAGATATTTCATTTTATAATAATCATGTCATTGATTAATTGAGAAAATGTGACAATCCCTTTGTTAGTTGCAGAACTGACTAACAAGGATAAAACTGAAAAAGTTAATTATACTGCTCTTCAAAATATTCACTGAATCAGAAAAATATCTTTATTATTTATGCATTTTCAGGTGATCAGTTTACAATGTTTACTGAAAATCCACAGACTAAAAAACTCTTAATTTTTACAAATATGAATAGAGAATGTTGTAAAAAGATTAACAGGTAACAAAAAGGTTTTCTTACACAGAATTTCACCTAAATACACATTCATTTTTTTAAAATCTTTGTCTTGATTGATATCAAGTGTCTTAGTTGTGTCATACAAAACTATGATGAATTCCATTGAAACTATATAATTTATATCTGAAACATTTTTAAGTTATTGATCCAGTTCATTAGACTGCAGGTATTTGCTACAGTCAGAGATCTTCTTCACCTGGCTGACACTCAGAGTCTCAGAGCACATGGGACACACCGTCTCCGTCTCCAACAACCTGGAAAACAAACAACTAACTGAGTGGAGATTTGTCAACATCACTATGAAGAAGGGACTCACCGGTGCTGACTATTGTAACATTATAATATTGTGATGTTTAGGGAAATCCACTACTTTGCTTAATGCTGTAGAGTTCAGTGAGAAATACTAAACTTGTGGCTTCACCTGAGAGGTGAAGAACAACAGAGCTGGGTGTTGTTACTTCCTGCTACTCACTACTGCTACTAAAGGACTAATTTGACACTTGAAGTCATCAAAATTAATTTACTTATCTAATTTTAGATAAACATTGATTTGTTATAAGATGATTTAACTACCTGAAAATGGTAACGGCTGGATGTTTATGTTTGTGTGTCACTTACAGAATGAACTGTGAGTAGAGAGCAGGAAATTCACAGTGAGGACACACAGACCAGTCTTCCTTCAGCATGTGACGACCCTGAAGAGTGGAAAGTGATCAAAGATCAGATGATAACAATGAAGTGCAGTGCTCGTTTTTTATTCCACATTCTTAAAATGTCTGGATCTGGTGTTTTTACCGTGGCAATGCAGTAGGGCAGGTTGTTCTTGCAGGAAATACACAGCAGTTCGTTCTGTGGCAGCTGGAAGCCACAAAAAGGACATGGAGTCGTTTCCTCCTCGAGCTCTGATGTGTCTGGACGTCTGTGGTGAGAACACACACAGAGGATTCAGAGATTCAGTGTAGGGCAGGTAGGTGAGGAGATGGAAGGAGGAGTAAAAGGTGAGGAAGAGGAGGTGTGGTCATTGGTCACTCACCGAACCATAGCCTCAATCTTCTTCCTGTACTTTGAGTCAATCTCATTTCTGTACTCTGGTCTCATCAACATTGCAGCAAAGCTGAAGGCCGAGTTCTTCAATCCGGCACGATGACACTCGATGACTGCTGATGTCAGAATGGGAACAACATCTACACAACCACACACACATACACAATGATTAGACATCTAGATAACATTTTTAAAGATGCCCAAACTCTATTGAAATGTTAGCATTGTAGTGAAAAGGTGATTTATCTGTGTTGACTCACGTGCTGGAAACTTGCTGATATTGTTGCTGACACGAATGAGCATGCGTGCTCCTTTGAGGTGGTCTCCTCTCTTCACATGGACCTGCACAGAAACACACCATTTACAACGTGAAGGCCGATACTCTCACATATGTAATAGCAAAACAGAAAATATGGTTAAACATTAATACTAATATACCCATAATGCCATACAAACCATTACATAATCCACTCTAGACAGCCTCAGTTTTCATTATGACATAAACTGTTCTATACTGGGCTCTGTGACAGAGGCTTTCTTGCCTTTTCCTATTTTAATTTATGTTTATTTACTGATAAATACAAGAATTTCCTTTTCCTTTTTCCTTTAGGTTTGTTTATATGAAAATCACAGTTGAAGTAATTGTTCCAGTCTCCAGCAGCAGTTTGACTAATGTGTTCATGTTGATTTATATATATTTATATTAATCTGTTCTGACCTTCACCAGTAGGTAGGAGTGAAGGATCATCAGGTTGGTGGCCATCTCTGCAGGGATCTTAATCTTTTGGGCCTGTAGCTCTGTGTACATGCTGAACAGCACGTCATGGGCGTTACGGTAGTTCCCTGTTAGAGTAACACATGCAGTTTTATCACATGAGATACGTTCTTGTGACTGACTAAGAGGTTCTTCATTAGTGTTGGTGTGAACATGTTTGGACCTGCACACTGCTCCTCCCTGGCGATGATGATGGCGGTGCGAGCGGCCTCCCTGTACTGCTGTAGCGCCATGTAGAGACGGAAGAGGTACTTGGCATCCTGGGAAGAGGACAAATGAATCACAAGCATTTTAGACAATTAAAACAATGCTGCAGCTTTGGTCTGATGATCTATTTGTAATTAACATCTGATTTTAAGGCAGCAGTTAAGGACACACTCTGTAGCTAGTGATCCCTAAAACCTATGAAGGTATTCTGGAAGTGGGGAGTGAAAGCTGCAGGTCGGAAAATAGAAAGAAACTTAAATCTCGTCCAACTTTGGCAGGAAAATGTCAGACATCCTTTTTTCATTAAGCATGAAACAGAGAGAAAACTGGTGCTTGGGGCATATTTGCAGATAGCAGGGAAACTGTGCCTCTGTTTTTACAGTAAGACATATCTAGCCACAGAATGAATAGGTGGACACTGTTCCTTGTGAGCAAGCTGGAGGAATACAGGGCATACTCATGTCCTACTGACAAGTCCAAAAGGATGCACATATGGACTTGACACCTTGAACTAAAAATTATGCTTTCTCTTTTTTTTTTGGAAATGACAGGTTATGTTTATCTCACACTTCTGGTTCCTACCTTAATTGACAGAAGCTATTACATTTAAGGAGGAGAGACAGTAAGAGGGAGAATGAGTGATAAATACACACACACACAAAAAAAAAAACAATCATAATTGAATCCTGGAAATGTCACAACAAAATCATGTGGCTGGAAAAGTGAGCTGCATTAAAGAGTGAGGGCTGTAGTGTTCCTGTCTGTTGATTACCTTGGGCATCCCATCGCTCTCCCCCATCAGGTAATCTATCAGCTGACCAGTCAAAGAGCTGTCTTTGGCCTGACCCACCTGGAGTACACACACACACACACACACCAAAAACACTTGACTGAATGCTCACTCAGTTTTGTATTTTCACAGTCCCTGTTACAGTTTGACAGACAGCTCTCACCGTCTCGATGGCCATCTCTACTGCCAAGTTGTCGTCTGTGTTGGGACACTTCAGGAAGTGTTTCAAAGCCTTAAAGACAGAAAGAAAGAAACTGATTCTCACATCAGATAAATTATAAAATGACTATTGAGTAAATGAACGAACTAATAGCAGAAAACTCCTACTCTGCTGTACTGCCCACACTTCTGGAAGAACTTTCCAGCCTGCAGGTGTTTCTTCTCTCCCTCAAAGTAGAGAGCGATGCTCTGATAATCCTCCTGTGTCGCCTCAGGACCTGATGAACACACACAAGTATTTATACAACCAATATTCACCTTATAGACCATTTATCTGGAATTCCAATGATAGAAAACAGCTTCTAGCAAAATAATCAGTAAATAATGTTAGATGTTATGATCTACACAAATACATTCCCACACAGACTGACCAATGATGTCTGCATAGACCTCCATCTGTCCATGCTGCTGAGCCAACTGGAAAGCTTCATCATTGCACTGAGACAGAACCAGGAAGTGGATGGCTGAGCCGTAGTCGTTCAACCGCAAGAAGAACCTGAGGCACACAGACATGTGTTAAAAGCCTATTAAAGAAATACAGGAAATAGTAAAGAAAGAAAACTATAGCTGAAACAAATAGTTAATTAATCCTTTTGTCAACTGAAAGACATTTACACACTTTATACAAAAAATTACCAAAACATTTACTAGGGAGGTTTTGTATTTTACTCATATTTGATATTATTGTGAATTAAATATGAATCTTTGAAGGTAAATTTAAGCTGTCATCTTGAAATTGCCTTTACTATTTTGTGACATTTTATTGCTGAAATAGTCAGAAAATAACAATAATAGTAATAATCAAAAGCACAAAATACATTAGTGCAACCTTAGAATGGATTAGTTGTGATACAACGCAACATAAAACAGCAGCAGCATCCACACTAGTGGTGGGACCAACACTAAAAAAACAACAGTAGATGGTACTACAATCAATAATGATAACATGGTAATGAGCACAAATCCCTTCTGTCCTACCTAGCCACCATCTTTGCCCCATCAATGCTCTGTGTCTCCCTGACGATGCGAACAGCATCCTCTGGGTTGTTCAGGTGGTCCAGCAGCACTCGGATCACGTTGTCCCAGTCTTTTGCGCTCTCATAGGCCCGTGCTGCATCCTTATACCTAGTGCACACAGCACACAATACACATCAGCTTCTATTTCAATGATATGAACTGTCCTCGATGGTGAAACATTCAAAGGAAAATAACCTACTTGCCATCGGCCTCCTTGGCCTTGGCATACTGCAGATGGATCCTGGGAGAGGAAACGTGTGGGAGCAGCTCTCCCACCTTTGCCCTGAGGTTGGAGTAGAATTACATAAATAAAATTACATATCAGAGAGAAACTTCCAAGTTTGTATGTTGGTGTATGTTAGTGTTTGCCTCACCAGTTCTTACAGCGAATATAGACAGATGCAGCCTTGTCATAGTACTGGCCTTTCTCATAGAGCTGAGCAGCTTCAGAGAATTGCTTGAAGAGTTAAAACAAAAAAAAACACAAAAGAGGAAATGAAGGCTAATGTATAATATGGAAAATAACAAAAATATGTAATATATAAGAAGAAAGAAATGAGGCTGTCTCTTTACCTTCATGCTCTCCAGTATGGCTCCACATTCCTTCTTAAGGACTCTGCTTGGGTGCTGAATAGCCTGGGCAGCTCCTCTCCTGATGTCACCCATCCTGATGGACATCCTGGCTACGCCTGCTTGACACGCCTCATCGTGATCCTGGAACTGCACAGCCAAGGAAAGGTGGTAGAAGGTGAGGGCAATAGAGAGAGAGAACTTCAAAGTCATTTAAGGTTATTTAGTTTTCATCACCTTTGACCTCTGACTGCTTTCTACAAATCTACAAATCATATGAAGGGATCCAAACCTTATATACAGAAAATCTAGGTACTTGATAAGATTAGCCTTCTTTGTCCTACAGTTGCAGTGTGTATGAAAACTGAACCACGTTAGTGCAAATAACTGGATGCTGAAATATTTCAAAAGAATAATGTCAGACATCTCTACTAATCATAGTCCAAAATGATCCATTATTAACTTCCACAAGATGAGTTTAAATAGAGTACCTTAAACTTACTTTATTATTGTGCGTCATGCCTTTTTCATAATGTGCCAATGCATTCACATAGTCTCCACTACAAAGAGAAAAAAAGGTTTAGATAGGCCAAGTCTGCTGAATGGTGTGTATGTGTGTTGTGTTTCTACACTTACATGAACTCCAAGTGAACAGCGTATTCTTTAGATATGAAAGGAATCTGGTCTTCAGCTAGCCTCTTCGCTAACATCAGAGCGCTATCCCAGTGCAACAGGTCTCTTCTCATCTAAAACACACATACACACACACACACAACCTTTTCGTACTCATGGACCATTTGAAAATGTTAGTGGCCCACATCCAACCGCAGAACAATACAGATGCAAAATGATGTGTCTGCAGAGAAGTTTTATTTTTTATTTAAACAGTTCTAATCAAACATTCAGGACTGACCTGAAGCACAAGGAACATGTAGGAACCTAATTTTTTGTTTTCATTTTCAGGAGTGGGGACATTTAAAAACATCTGTTTTCATTAAAACTGTACCATTTTGAAAATGGTTTGTCGGCCCACTTGTAATAGTTTAGTTTGGAACCACTGACCCATTTTATTCAAGGAAATACCTAAATAAAGCAAAAGCAATCAGCCCAACAAACCTCCAGGGCAGTGATGGGGCAGTTTGAGGACAGGTAGAGGTCCTGAGCCAGGTTGTATTCTCCGAGGAACATGGCCAAATGTCCCGCCAGTAAATTCATGTCCTCTATTCCCTGGACAGAGAGACACAGACACCAAGAGAGACAGATAAGGGCAGAGGAAGGATGTTGTGTTAACAGAGACAGAAATATTAATATCATGTAATATAATAGAGAGTGTGAGATATATAAACCACTCATTGATTTGTACCTGGATGCTCTGCAGTGAAAGCACCATGCCCACATTACCACTCGTGCGGTAGACCTGGATGGCCAGATCCACCTCCATGTGGACCAGACAGGCTTTGCCTAGCTCTGCCCAGTCAGCATCAGTGCCTGCAGACTTGCACAGAGCCAAAGCCTCACTGAACCTGGGCAGAAAACGCACACACAAAGGTTTTGACTCTAGTCTCACTGACTTGACCCAGAGTGAAAACTGTAAAGTTTTGTTAGGGAGAACTGACAATGTACATACTGTACTTTACCGTACTGGTTCCAGTCTTATCTTTTCCACAATTTCAAATATTATTTTTGTATTTTCAAAAGTTTGAAAGCAGATTTGAACATATCCTTCTCAACACAGCTGTAGTTTTTTGGATCATTAAGTGATTGGAAGTGATTAGATAATTGACAATACACAACAATCAACACCACAAACAACATTATTGGCATTGAGACTAACAGAGTATTTGAAAAATCTTCTTCAACAACAACATTTAACAAAACTGACCTCTTGAGCATGAGCGCCTGGGTGAGATGCTTTGTGAGGTCTGGGGGTGAATCTGTTGATGCGCTGGCTGAGTGCTGGAGGAAGGAGTGTGTGCTCAGAAACACTTCGTTGGTCTTGCCACTCGCCCTCTGACAAGTCAGCTCCCCATTGTACAGGAGCAAAGGCTTCTGTGAATAGATGGGGGTGCTCCCCACCAACACCACCTGGGGGCCTGGGCAGACAGAGTGACAGACATCAATACACTGTGTTATCTCTGTCCAATCACATCACAGGATTAGAAGAGTATGAGTATTTGAAGGTAACTAGAACTCAGATTTTCCCATGTACTGTTAGAAAATAATATCTAGTTGATTACATTATGAAATGTATGATGTTGAACTAACTGAAAACCACTGAGTGGGATGTTGGAGAAAAGAAACATTAGACAGACCTGTACTCTCTGTGTAATTAGTTAGAAGTAAAGGTGAGTGTGTATGTCTGTGTGTGTTATGTTGTGGCATCTTATTACCATATATTGTGGTTTTATGCAGGGCATAGGTGTAGGACTTGTCGTTGTCATAAGCTACAAACACTCCTCTGTCAGCATGCCAGTTGTCCCACAGCACTCCTGTGATGGTGGGAGAGAAGTTGGGGAGCTCAAAGCAGGAGTCTGTTGTCTGGATTGGATGGACACACGCAGACACACGAAAAGATTAATTGTTTTCACATCTAGTATTGCAGAGTCAAACTGATTTCAGTCTGTAGTACACCTATGAACACACAGGTCATAGGTGTACTAAGTAACCACATGTACTGACGTTTGCAGGGGAGAGCAGGAAGCCGCTGTTCTTGTCATCGATGAAAACCAGTCGTGTGCCATTTAGGTCAGGGAATACTTTCCTCACACCAACTGGGTGGCTGTAGCTGCTCACAGTCTCCCAGTCCTCCACAAAGACACATACCACATTACCTGACTGAGAAAAAGATTGAGAAATAAGAGCATCCATTAGAAAAAGAGATAATTAAAAATACACAACCAAAAACAATCCTCGGTAGGGAGATGGGGAAAGTTAGGAAAAGAGAGCAAATGCAAGACCACAAAGAATTGAAGTGGCAAAGAAGAAACAGGAGAAAAGTAAATAAAGGAAAGGTTAGAGGAAATAGACTGTGATTGTCTTTGTCTTTGAGAATCTACAAAACTGAAACATGTCAGTCAGTGAAGCTGCGTTACAGCTCAATGTCTGTCCAGAACCATAGTTAAAGCTTTTTGCATTGATTTATTTTTTTTAAATTTTGACTGAGGTGAGGATGTGCTGAGTCTTACATCAGTGCCGTAGTACAGGAAGTCTGGGGTGAGGTCGTGGCAAAGGATCCGACCTTTTCGATCATCGTCTGGGAACAACTTCATCTGCTTCTTCTCCTCATGGTCTTTGCCTTCAATCTAAAATCCACACATATGTAGTATATCCATCCGAAACAAGAATGATAAAGCCTGTTCATTGAAAAGTAAAGCACTGACACCAGATGACTCACCATGTGCAGCTGCACTTTTCCCTCAAAGAGCGCTGCTGCATAGTCCGAGTTAAGACACATGCTGGCTATCGTCCCCAAATACTCAACATCCTTCAGCTTGTGAAAACCTGAGTGATACACACACACAGTTCAGTAAATATGCAGATATTTAAATGACCGAATTCATTCTTTGACATACAAACACAAAAACACACACGCACACACACCAGGTTCTTGGTCTACCAATGCATAGAACCAGGCTCTGTTGTTCATCCCCACAGCCACATGGTATGGTCCCACTGCAATGAAAGTGGGTTCTATGTCCAATTCTATGGTCACAGGGGTTTCCTAAAAAAAAACAAAAAAGAAAACACATCAGGAAGAGATTAAATATTGAATCTACTAGGTCAGCAGTATCCACCCAGAAGTGTAGCCCAATCTGCATCTTGCCTTTTTTAATCATGTCTTATTTATCTGTTCTCCAATCAGCCTTGACTCTACACTCACATATTATAGTCCAAATACTTTCATGGCTCAATTATACAACTATACATATAGTACACATTGGATATGCACATGTACAACAACACGGGCACAACACTTCTCCACCCCTCCAGGATGTACATGACATATTTGGATGACAACCTAAAATGTAATGCATTTATCTGTTGATATTCCCTACTCTTGGATTTAGCTATTCTCCAGATTTTAAATAACATTAACACAAAATATTTAACAGGTTGTGCAGCATAGTGGGCAGAGGTTTGCTTATTCATTCTTTGTATCCAGTTTGAGACATGGTAACTTATTGTGTGTGTGTGTGTGTGTGTGTGTACATTTGTGTCCTCACCCCCTCCACTTGGTTGGAGACGGTGACCTCCAGCAGGGAGGTGAGGTAGGCCAGCCGGGTACCAAAGCTGTCACAAAGGAGGGGCAGCTTGGTCAGGAAGACATGAAGGGTTCCTTTCTGTGTGGATACAGCCAACAGCTGGCCATCATCTGTCCAGCTCAGCTGGTCCAGACCTGGTCCAGGGGGAGAGAGTTTGGGAGGCAGATGAGGGATTATTGCTTTCAAGATGACCCAGTGACAGTTTGGCTGTAAAAGATGATTGTCTCTCACCTTTGGTCTCATCCTCCAAACTAAATATATTGCTGATGTCTTTAAGCTCAGACAGCTCGTGGATCTTTATGCTGTTACAAGAAACATGTGGCTTTAGGTTTCCATGCCAACAAAGAAAGAGACTTAAGATGGTGTCTGATTTGAAAGCATGAGTGTACCTGTTGTCCCCACAGGAGGCAGCCTTGTTCAGTGCTGGTGAGATAGCCACACTGTTCAGACAATCTTTATGGTTGTGAGCCTGGTACAGCTCCTCCCCAATCTCCCTGATGTGAGTGGAAATAACCACAAAGTATCCATGGGAGAAGCCGATGAGTATGTACCCATCACCGTACCTAGAAGTCACAAGCAGGGAGACGGAACTTATTCACCTGCGAATATCTCACAGACATAATTCGATATCTAAGCTTGGTGATGTGCCTGAATATATGAGTACCAGCGATAGGACACAATATTCCCATAGCGGCGCTGGAAGGTCAGTTCTATCCGGTTTTCAGGGTCGTTGACATTGAAAAGCATCAGTATCTTCTTGTCCACAGACACACTCGCCTGAGGGGTCAAAAGTTTAAGGAAGGTAAATATTTGCAAAGACATAACATCCTAAATCTCTGCTCTTATCTTTTACCTTTCAGTTACAGTCTAAATGGATAGTACGTATGCTGAATTACTTCTTTGTTTTACCCAAAAAGTTACTGCTCTATCTGCCCTGGGAATCCTCACTGCACTCGGTACAAATGTAAACTTCCTCAACATCAGACACTAGAATGTGAACATATTGTAAAAAATATATATGTTTGATATAAAAATACACATCGTACATATAAGAAGAATGTGGTTAATGGTTAGTAAAACATAGCAGAAATCTTACAGTGCTCTCTCCTTGAGCAGACCTTTCATCTGTCTTCATCACTGAAAAGCAAATTTCGGCAGGCTCGCCACGAAGCGTTATCTAAAAGGATAAGGACATTAGAAAGACAAACTGGATCCATTTTACATCACCTCTCTTATTCCTCATCCTCTATTTGATGATTCTGTGCATTCAGATATTAACAGTGACATGGCCATAATGTTATGTGAATGCTTCAGTTTCACTTCGGTACCTGTCTGATGGTATCCCCCTCGTGATTGCTGATACTCAGTGTGCTGTCATCACTCCCCAGAGCCAATAGATTCTGAGCACTCCAGCACCCACAGGTGATCTTTTTGGTGTGTTTTCCTAGCATGCAGGAAGAGAGAGGAAGAGAAAATTAACATGATATGAGAGACGAATAAAAACATAAACAAGTATCTATGTAGTTTTGTAGTGTGTGTGTATTACCTAGTACAGGGATTTTGCGTGATGTCTGTTGATTGTAGATCAACAGGTTTCCTTTGACTGTCCCGACTGCCAATAGTGGGCCAGTCTTTGACCACAAGACGAAGGACATTTGATCTCTGCTGGAACAAAAAACAGCAAGAAATAAACCGAGAGTATCGGAAATAATTAGCAATAATTTCTCTACTTCAGTTGTGTAACAAAACACAAATAACTGCTCTGTTTCAGCCTCATGAGCTGAAATTATAAATGCACCAACTCTGACATTAGATATTACGCCTGAAGCAGTGTATGTGAAGTTTTGCAATTCTTCCTCTTTGGAAATGTACCTCATGCCACTGTCAATCTGGGATGTTTTATTGACACTGGCATCCCAGAGGTAGATGGAGCTGGATTTTGCTGCTATCACAGCCAAAATATCTCCATCCTTATCCCAGTCCATACCCACACAGCGTCTAGGGGAAGGAGTAGAAAGGAGAAAAAATGGAAAGGAACTATGGTAAAAATACTTCTGAACAAAAAAGAGGTCATCATCTCAAGTTTTGATTAGACAAAGTCAGAGCCAATGAAGATCTTGCCACACATACCCTGGAAGGGTGAATTCAGTCCACTTGTGTCCATGACGATCAAAGATTTTCACTGAGTTGTCCTGTCTGTATCAGAAATATAATGCATCACACCATCGTCATCATGATTTCAACACTTTTACATTCTCATACATATTTCAATGGATTCTCTGCCACAACAGTTTACTCACCCTGCAACAGCGATATAGTTACCCAGGGTTTTCTGCCACCTATACAGCAGGGTAGAACCCGCCCACGCTTTGTCAGCAAGAACGAAAACACTCTGTGGATGCAAAGATTATTTTTTAGATTTAGTCTCTATATGTTAAAAGATATGCAACTGAGTGGAAATGAGGTGGTGTTTATTGTTTTTCCAGGAGGAATATAAATAATGTAGGTTCCAAACTCAATAACAGTCTTTTTCCATCTTATCCAGAAAGAATGTTTGATTTCATGTCACTGACTGTCTGCCCTTGATCATGACAAACACAACTTCTGAACACCATTTATTAATATATATCTGTTCAAAGTGGGAAGTTAGGAATTACTGTGAGTGAACACATACATTGTTTAAATCAAATTGTGAATTGAGTGTAATTGTTGGAATTGTAAATATAAAAACACCCTCGAACTAAAGCTCATTTATTCGTTAGTTAATAGTTAATTTTCTAATGCTGATTCTAACAGATTATTTAGTTGAAATGAGTTATACACAGCCATGTTTGACCTACAGCGTGATGTCACTCGAACAGTATGACGCTACACAGAGGTAACGCTGTCTTAGCTGTGGAAGTAACACAGGCTAACATTTTGAAAAAGCGTGTTATGATATTTCTGACCATTACCAAACCAAAGAGTAATCTTTAGAACATACGCTGTCGTGTAGAAAGACTTGCCCTGACAATTGGAAAAAAACAGTCCTCGATAAATACACCTTCAAAAGCAGGTCACTGGTTGACTTCAGTTACCGCTACAGCCAACAAAACATTAGATGTAGCTGACTGGAGTTACCCAACGTGAAACGACACATTAGCTATTAGCTTCAAAGAGTTCCCAGGCTAATCAATGCTACCTGGATAAGTAGCTAGCTACGTCCATGCATCAAACTCAACGTCGAAATCATAAACAACGAAGTAATGTTGTTCTGTGCACTTTTCCCGCTTGTACTAACCTTCATCGTCGCGACATTTAGTTCATTTAAACTTTAAATCGATCTTTTCTGTTCAGAGCATCTTCGACATCACTGTTGTGCGTATCCCAGAATGCTTCACTCTGAAGCGTCCGCAGAAGCGATGTCATAGCAACAGTAATCAGCCAATGAGGAGCCTGTAGTCAATTTAACCCTTAGTGGTCAGGATGTGCAGTCCTGCATGTTTAAGTGTAACAGTTTGAGAGTCTGAAGAGTTGAAGTCAACTGTGTGTAAATGCTGTCAGCATCACACTAATAAAGAAAATGGCCGACAGGAAGAACAGTGCTTTCAGCATTCACACCAATGTTCAGTATCGACAGCAGCAGAGATGAAAGAATTACAGCAGTAGCAAAGGTGATTTTGTATCAGTTCTATCAATAGTTTGGGTACATTGATCTGCCCAAACATATTAAAGCCTTGAGTTTCAGTGCAAGCTCAGAGTTACATGAGAGAGAACACTAAACAAACAATATAGAAATTAAATAATACGTGTACATATATACAAGGATAGATTGTTTATGAACAGCAGTCCAAATGCATACTATCAGTCTTATTGATTCATTTTCATTCTCTTTCTTTCTTGGTTTGTGTTACTTCTGCAATTGATCACATTTACCCTGTTTACTGTTGGGTATGCCTGTTTTGATGTACGACGCACCAAGCCAAATTTCCCATGTGGACCAATAAAGACCAATGATAACGAGATACTGTCTGATATTCCCATTTTCTGAGCAGGGAAGAAAGTGAAGGTGTGAATAACAAAACAAATGATGGCTGAATTCCATTCAGCTGCTTCAGTCTCAGGGTCCTGTTGTTGTGCATGCTGGCTCACCGTCACATTAAGAAAACAAACCTGTTTCTCCCTCACAGTCCTGTCAGAACATCATGTAGATTTAAGATTTACAGGCACTGAGTCCTTCCATCTGAATTAAGATGAACAGGTTGTGAAGCTGGAACAACAGATGTTGGAAAGTCTCAGTGCTTCCTCCTCTCTTTAGAAAAGCTGTTCAGGAACAGCATAAACTATAAAGTGAGCCTGGAGGTGTTACACTGTGTACATAATGTCTGAGTGTGCAAGCAGCTGTATTTGTTGTGGAGTTATGTGGGTTTATGCACACAGCAAAACAGCCCAAGCACTGATTTGAGATCTGCATCTGGTCCCTCTGCTTGTGACTGGAGTCTATACAATAAACAGCTGCAATAAACTGGGGAAGCAGGATGTGACAATGCAGACATTTATCAGATGTTTTAATGCATATATGAATTCCCTCTGGTCCAGTGGTGCAGGTGCAGCTTTTTAACATCCTCAGGCTGCAGAACTGAGACTCTTGATAAATGTTGTAACTGTATGAAATCCCAGTGGCCGTTCCTCATGGCCAGTAGTGACACAGACTGCAAAACTGGTATATTATTTCCATTAAATATCATACTGCTGTGTGTTATTTGTAGGCAAAGACCATGAAACAAAAGAGATTGGGCCCCTGACAAGTGGAGAACAAACAGTAGCAGTGGCCACATGTCACCTGTTTGAGATTGTGATTTGCTGTGGGAGACTGTTGTTCATTAAATGCACAGAAGGTCTATGTCTCACAAGGGACTGCTTACAAAACACACAGCACCGCGCACAGCAAAAACTCCAAAATCACCACACAGAATTTGTACTTGTCTAGTATTTTTTTCATTTAACTGGCTCCCAATAATCTTGTTTTTCAAATCATAACAGCCTGCTTCCAAAGCCAGAATAAACTTCTGCTTTACAGATTCTCTCTTCATCTAGTTATTTGTCTTGACTTTAGGTTACTTGAATTATTTTTTGTTTTTTCTCTCTTGGTAGATCTAGTAAAGCTGGTTTGATTACCTAACATTTTTGTTCATTTTTGGATACTGCACATAAATATTTACCACAGCAGGAAACATGATCATGATTTTTTTTTGTTCTTTTGTTTACCTGCTTGTTTGGAAAATAAATCCTAAAGAAAATGCTGTGACATTGTTTGGACACTGAATGCTCTTGCCTGCATGAACCACATACCCAGGGTGAAACAGTGGCCTTTTGATTTATTTTAATACATTTGTTTGAGGACAAACAGCCACTATGATAATATCCATCCACCAAGTCATATTCTGTGGCAGCCAGTGAAGACATATAGGAAAGGTACTACACCACAACACATATCCAGTAAATATCATTGTGCTTCCACCTTTGATCCAGTTGGTGGCAGCCTTGTACAAACGTCTGGATGTCACTCTCTTCTTCCACTGTCACAGTTTTCTCAACATCTACAACACCCTGTCCCCTCTGTCTTATAAACAACCAATGATGCTCTTTTAAACAACGCAAAGAGCTTTTTCAGTTTTGGTGCGTCAGCAGTGAACAAGCTGCTCATCTGAAATAAATCAAGGTCAGCCGCTCCATCTCTTGTGTGTGTTTTCATTATTGACGAAGCGCAGGAGTGCAGAGTGACACAGCACCTTCTGTTCTATTGATGGGTGGATGACAGGTTATTTTTCCTGTATAAACCTGGGAGCGGGGATGAAGTGCCAGCTGTGTGACACAGATATTCCTCACTGTGCTCCGGCATGCCTTAGCAGAATACACCCTGCTGACTCAGACCTCATTAAGATGCACTGAAGGGAGCAGCTGTATGATTTCCAAGCAAAATGGTAAAATTAGAGCAGAGAGATGAAAAAAGAAAAATGCTGAAAAATGAATGTTGTGAAATGATTTGAGACAATAAGGCCCAGATGTGTAGCGCAGCTGAATGCTTTTGCACTGGCACATTTTGAAATGAAGTAGCTACTACCTTCCAACATAACAAAAAATAAATCAGTTTAATACAGTGATGTTGTTTTACTGCAATGACTTGTGGAAAGTCTGTGATTTACTGTATGTGCACACATTTTTCTGCCCCTATAAACTGTGTTAAGGTCAAAACTCATGTGCCAGGGGAAATTAGCTTCAGATGTTTTTCCACTTGATTTTTATTCCCTTATATATATATAAAAAAAAATCAAACAGGAAAATATTCCTGTCCCACAGAGGATTATGAAGGTTGCAGGCGTTACAAAGAGTCCTGATGGACATTTTTTATGACAGACAATCACATGTGCAGGAAATCTTTATACTGACCTCTGCCAAGGAGGTAATGGCTTCACCCATGTCTGTTTGTTTGTCAGCAGGATTACATTAGAAGTAAGGAGAGGCCAGACCTCCATCATGGCCAAAGTCAAACAACGCAAACTGGATTTAAATGATCCAGTTCTTCCCCACAAATTCAACTGGTTTTCCCCTGGCCCATAGTCCAAACCTCCACCAGGTTCAATGCAAATAGATTCTGTGTATCGATGTTGTGGGATGTGAAAACTCCCCATAAGATTCAAAAGTTCTGGAGCTTTCCAATGTTTCCTGAAACCCTCCTCAGCAGATGGAGATAGCACAGCTGACAGTGAACTGTAGATGTTGAGATCAAATCTGCAGAGGAAGATCGTGTGAAGTGATCAAGAGCTCTGTCACAGCGATAGATGGAAATAATAGTGAGGTTGTTTTGTCAGCCACCATCTCTGAGACTTTAAAATCAACAGATATTCTCAGACGTGTTAATACGACAAAGTGGAATCATGTATTTTCTCTCTCAACGGTGAGATACAGACTAAGAAAGAACAAAACAAAACTCTTGAAAAGACACAGACTGTCTTCATTTCCCCCGAAGCTACAAGGTGGAAAAAATTCTGATGATTTTATTCCACTCACTCGGTCCTGACAGTACCACATACTATATTCTCTACCATCACCATCAAGCTCTTCATTGGAGCACTATGCTGTTTATACTGTGTGGCATATTGAAACTCAAGGCTCCATATGGAAGCAGCATCCTCAAAATGTCATTTCCCCAGAACTGTCCAGATGCTTGTCTGTCTGCAGGTTATTTCTACATTTGGCTGTTGAGCATGTGGAGTCTGACAGTGCAGCACTTTCCCAGTGTCCCTCTTGTTCCTGTCAAGTGAAATGCACTCAGGTGCTGTTAAGGCGGCAAGACAAGGTCGCAGGCATCATTTCTCAGCGTCACCGGGGGGCTGGTTATGATTTAAAGCTTCCCTCGCTATAAATAACAGAATGAATCAGTTGGCCACTGGCTGCTGTCCCAGGGGTTAAAGTATCTGCAAATTATGTGCATTCCTCTTCCTCACACACTTGTTTCATTCGACGAACACTTCAACTTGCTGCAGTGTCTCTGGCTCAGGCGGCAGCTTTAAAGTTAGAGTGTCCACACTCAAAAGTAATGAGGATTCATATTAACCTCCAGGCATAGAAAATGGATTCAGAACAGAAACCTTTGCACTGCAATAGCCACTACTGGGGCTGCTCTGATGGGGGGTGCTGTTAGAAATAAGAGCCACATATAAACATACAAATTTATACCATAATGGCGTTTATAGCGACTGTGACAAACGTAAGCGGCCTGCAAAAACATCTGCTGCATAAACATGATTTAACTCTTATTGCTAAACTGTCATGTATTAGTAACACTTAACACAGGAACAGAAACAAAAGTTAAATCACATCTTGACTTTAATGTATAAAAGACCAATAACAGAATTTTACAGCAGCATATATTTGTACATATATAATTTATACTGTAAAAGAGGAGGTGAAATATTCTGGTACAAAAAGAGGAGGTGAGCAGCTGTACCGTTTCTCACCAACCCTCTTCTTTATCTGAATTCATGGTACAAAAAGAAACACACAGTTACACATGGTATAATATTTAGCGGCCACTGTATAATATACAACATAACATACAGATTTTACATGTATTTATGTACATAATATACTCGAGTATATACTTTAATTTGGAATGTCTTTATTTTTAACCTCTCCGACAACAGCTACACAGTGGAGGTGACACACTTCTTCTGTGATCTTAAGAGAATTACTCTAAATAAACAGTGGGCAGGTCTGAAGGGGAAGAAAATAGAATAATGCAGCACTGCATTAGGGTTGAATAAACATCAGCTCAGCTGTGGGGGATTGCTAGTCTGCCCGTCTCTGCTTTTTAGATGTCATGCCGGCAAATTTGGGAGGCTTTTCAATTTTCACTGACTCCTGGGGCACTTGGCTTTCAGCTGTGTGGTGAAAGTGTGTGTGTGTGTGTGGTTGTGTGTGTGTCAAGTGCATCCTGGGGGCTACATTAGCTCTAGATCTGTCAGTTCAGACAGGATGCCTGCTTTGCCTCTCAGTGTCAGGAGTTAGCTTTCTCTACACACACACGCACACACACACACACACACACACACACAGCTGCAGCAGATTGAGCTTAATGGCCAACATAAATAACATGTAGAGCATGAACTTGCAGTCAGCAGCTCTGTATATAAGACATTTCGTGTCATGTAAGTTCACTTAAAGTCCACAAATATGAGCACATGAGGTCGCTCCACAGGATTCCTTTTCTCCTTGCATCTCCTGCTTTGTTTGCAGCTGCGTCAAATCTAATAACACTTTGAACTCGACATCAAACAAAAACGTCGGCAGCGGCTGAATCAACATTATTAAATTCATGCTCTCATTATATCGTCTGTTGTTCATTTTGTCAGGGTATCCAATTCTGCTCTAAAATGTAGTGGTGCATGTATTTGTTTGCACTTGAGTGCATGTGTGCATGTGTGTGTGTGTGGGTGTGTGTGCACAGTGATGAAATGGGAAAATGGGGATGAGGAGAAAGCAGCAGGGAATTGAGGATGTGGAGTGGGGAAGGGGGAAGATTCTCATTTGAGATAAAAATATACCCCTTGCAATCTCTGCACAGCCAAACACGTACACACACCCGCACGCAAACACACACTGAAGAAACATCCACAGTGAAGAGAAAGTAGGTAGCTGGCAGATACAAAAGCTCAAATGACCCTGTGTATAATCAAGTCTGTAGATAGCTGACCCTGTGCTCTGCTGGAAATTGAAAACAAAATTTCCACACAGGGATCAGGAAGAAGCCACAGTGTTACTATCATTGTCATCATAACCAAGACTACATCCTCATAACTGACCTTAACTGACCTCAATTATGTGAAAACTGTAGAATTACAGTAAATAAAAGCAAAATAAAAAGTTAAGTAATTTGCCAGTATAGCTTATAAAAAGCCTCAATAAGTTGCATATCAAAGCATACTGTACGTCTCAGATGTACACTGATGCAATATGGAAGACATACACACAGAATGATTTCATAAAACATAACAATATGTTTTTGACTCAACAGACTAAGGAGGCTCACAGTTCCTTACAGTATAGCTGTTCATAATGTTGTGCTGATTATGTCAAAAGTCTTTCTTTTATCTGTCAGCTGAGAAGAGAGGGACCGAAAAAGGAGGAGAGCACTCGCCAAGTGCAGCGTAAAAATAATAGGGAATATATTAAAATAGCATCAATACACAAAATCAGATATTGTTAGGAAAACCAAGAGCGTAAAACGATGAGGCATCTCAACGTGTCTTGACAGGCTCTGTGTCTCTCTCACCTTTCTGTCAGCAGAAATGGAAGCTGAAAGCGAGCATGAAGGTTTGTGTTTGTGTGTGTGTGTGTGTGTGTGTGTGTGTGTCCCACCTTGTCTACAGGAACAAAATAATAGGCAAGAAAAAAAAGCTGTGAGACAGCTGTTCTGCTGTGCTCAGATAAACACAGCAGATTCCTCTTCATTATGTGTGTCAGTGGCAGTTCACCTCTGTGGCAGATGTTATCACATTGATCAAATATGAAACCAGGACTTCACCCTGACCCTTAACATTAAAATAAACGAATGGCAGTCTTGAAGGAGAGTAAAACTTTACTTTGCCGAAGTGTGAAACCTGAACTTGGATGATCCAGTCTTTATTTTCCTCCAGGTGTAGGCCGATGGGTCTCTCGGTGTTAAGAGGAGGGACTCATCAGTTTACAGTCCACCAAACATCAGCTGTTTGTGTTTATGTTTTCACAGTCTGACGGCCACCACACACGCTCCTGCCCTGCCCAGACACAGAGGTGCTACCTGAAAGAAAATAAAGGAAAACACACAAATCTGAGTCAAAGCTGGATCTTAGCAGGTAAAAATATGGAAAAACTGTCTTTGCATTGAAGGATTACACTGGAAATATCTACAATACTTGTGGCGTAATATCTTTTGTATTAGATACTGTTGAAAGTTGAAAGTAGTTCTCATCTTGTTTCACCAGATTAAAATTCAGAAGTATTAGATCCAGGCAGAATTAAAAGAAACTAACTCATGCCTTCTTTCTTTCAGTAGGCCAAATTACTGTAATGGTCTTCTCAGACCGCACGTCCCCGCAAAAAAAAGTTATAATGCCTATTCACTCTATTCCAGCTTGTCAGGAAAACAGGGTTTAAGCCGCAAAATATTTATGATTTTACATGTTTTTAATGCATCACGTGAAGCACTGTGTCAATAGTCTTCATGTGTGACGTGATATACAAGTACATGTGCTTCGATTTGCCTTTGTTGCTCAAAAGTTGTATCGTGTGGTATGAGGGCTGGAGGTGTGATGATATTCTGACAGCTGTGGGTTACTGTAATTTGTTCTGCTAATTTGGGTTGATTTCAAAACAGTCGGCAGCTGCAGCAGCGGTGGCTGCGACACAGCATGTGGGGGAAACGAAGGCACGTGAAGTTGCAACATGAGGTGATGCCAACAGCACTGCAGCCTGAAACTAAAGGAGCTAAACCAAATGTTAGAAAATGGGACCTTGAGCTTTTTTACTTTGTCTAAATTGACTTTATGTGGGTGTACTGTGTGGCTTTATAAAAAAAACAACTAATTACAACTTGTGACATGCACAGAAGAGAATGGAGGTTTAGGCACGATAGCAGAGAGAGGTGGAGGGGTTTACAAATGTGAACTCGAAGGCAGCTGAGTCCTCCTGGGCTCCAAGGTAGCAGTAAGAAAATATGGCCACAGTTCAGTGTGATGAATGTGGGGGTCGATGGTTGGTAAAGTGTATGATAAAGGGTAAAGTGTAGGGCCTCCACACCTTGCCTATACCACTTTTTTGGCATGTAGACAGCGCTACTTCTTGCTGTGACCCCTCACGGTGTGGCCCCACAGACTACACACAGCAGTGTTCATGGACTGTTCCAGCAGTTCCACTTCAGAGCAAAACAGTGACTCTTCCTTGTGTGTTTCATTTGAATTTCTTTTCGAGGCCCAAATATGTCAAATTATTCAGATATTCACAAGAAAGAGTAGCAGAAATATGCGGTTTTCCTTCTTTGCATCATGATGTGTGACCACTCAGATTTATCTCACCACATCTTGAAGGGGGTTGAAAACCACTAGTCTGTGAGACTTAATTATGTGTAATCTCGTCAAATCGACAACATTGTGGATGTTTCCACAGACACCAATGTGAACTGGAATATTATTCATAGAGGAGGCACCAAATTCTTCTCCACTCTACATGAAGCTCTCATGTCTTTTGAGGTTGTTTGCCCTGTTTCGTTTTGCATCTTCAGCATCTGCACAGACAGTTTGAGCTGTCAGTCACCTAATTTTAAACACAAACTCACTCCCCATGTTATGAGTGTTGGAAGCAAAAAAAAGACTGACAGATTTGTGCTGAAGCAAACAGGCAGAGTGATGCCACTTGGACAGGGTAGACACTGCATCTGTTTGTTTGTTTGTTCGAGTTTTTGACAATGAACAAAGGACACATTTAATGGTCTCAACATGTCCCCTCACATCTCAGTTTGTTCTGATCCCTCAGAGCGCTCTCTCTTCTCTGTATCCACCCACCTACTCCCCACTTGTTCTCAGCATGGTGCATTTTTGTGAAATAGCAGATTTCCGGTGATTTTGCCTGGAAATCCTCTGAGGCTGTGCAGGAGATGGGATATAAATTGAAGTGTGATAGACTTCAGCTGAATGAGATGGTTCAACTTTCAAACAGTCTCCTCTATTTCCTACAGCTGCAGTGACAAGGACGATATAAGCACGGGGAAAAACAAACATTTGCATAACAATGGAAACATGCAAGGTCAAACTGTGACTGTGTGTTTATATAACAATTTTATTGGGGCACATCATGATTTATTATTAGTTTTTACTGAACTAATGTGTCAGTTTATAGTGTGTGCATCGAGTGCATACATATAAATCTGCCTATATGAGAATAAAGGCTCTGTGCTTCTACATATATCAATTGTGTGAGTACGTACGT
>OMNW01031700.1:25536-36366 GCA_900303245.1 Selene dorsalis
AGTACGTACGTTAATGTGTGTGTGTGTGTGTGTGTGTGTGTGTGTGCTTATTTGTGTTTGGGTGTTTACCTGTGTCCACTCATTTGTCTGAGGGTCGTAAGCTTCTACAGTATTGAGATACACCTGACCGTCATAACCGCCCACAGCATAGAGACGGTCGCCAAGGAGACAAACACCGACGGCGTCTCTGCTGATGCTCATGGGGGCCACTGCTGTCCACACATCGGTCTGAGGGTCGTACCTGTACACAAACAGACCATGCACACAGACATTTCAAATGCAACACATAAATACAGTAAAATAACAAACAGGGTGTTGATTAGTGAGGTTCAGTGCTCTCCAATCTAATTCAGGTAATGTTACCAACTATGGATGACAACCTCAACATCCCTTTAATCAAATGGTAATAAACACATACATACACAAACATTGACTCACCTCTCCACGCAGTCACTAAGCCGAGATGACAGGGACGAGGCCGGAGCATCGTGACCTCCGATGGCATACAGGAAGCCGTGCCATGTGGCCACACCCACTCCTCCACGTCTTTTAGCCATAGGAGCACAACTGCTCCATCTGCAAACGGAGGTTGCAACCATCACAGAGAAAAGAAAAGTTTCACGTTGTCTGAGGACTCAATTCAAAGCCAACTCGAACTGCTCCAAGAGTTGCTCCTTTTTTAAAAACTATTTTCCAAGGACCAGTGAGAAGCTCCTGTCTCCCCATCTGCTCCAGCAGAGACCATAATGAGTGCACTCTATAAACAGAGTGTGGTCTATTCTAACGTCCTAAGAGGGTTACCTATCTCCTTTGATCTGCAGGTAAACAACCTTAACAGCAAAGAGGCGGTTCACCAGAAAGAACACCAGACAGGAAATAAAGTAGGAGACGAAAATTAATTCTGGTCAAATGAAGTCTCTCGTCTCTGACCTGTTTGTGTGGGGGTCGAAACACTCCACTGAACGCAGGCAGGATGAGCCATCACGACCTCCTACTGCATACAACCTGAGGAAGACAGGAGATGGTGTTATATCTATGCACACACGCACGCGCACACACAAAACACCTGCCACACACACAAAACACCTGCCACACAGAACACCTCACACATTTCTGGACTCCCTTTTCAATTTAGTGACATGTACACAGATGGCACAAGCGTGTGTTCGTGCATTTTATTTGTGTGTTATCCAGTTTTTTGTGTGATAAAGTGAGGTGAGAAAAATCAATCAGGAAACACTCTTGGGGCATCACAACGCCAAGCAATCACTCAGTGTGTGTGTCTGTCTCTGTGTGCGTTCGCATGCACATCCACGGATACGGAGTTGGGAGGGTGAGGAAAAAAGTGCACCAGAACCAACCGAGCAAGTAATGAGCTCCATCAGGCAAAGCGCCCAGAGAATACACAGCACATACATGCACACCCACAAACACACGCAAACATGCACACACACGTCTGCTGGGCATGGATAACACAAACCAGTTGTTTCTGTATTAATTAGCATCTATAAAGCATTTCTCTGTAGCGTCTCTCTGAGGCACTAAAATACTAAAAACAACGGCACAATATTGCGATTTTAATAAGTGCTGCCGGCTGCAGGAGAATTCTGGGGCAAATGAGGAGATTCGAGCCATGAATAGATCAAATCTCACTATTAATACATTCAGCAGTTTATTAGGTACAGCTGGATAAAGCCCTGCAATAGATCCTCTGTCATGATATAATTTTATGTTATAATTTATTTTTTTTTCAGAAAGGTTTTGTTCCAACTGTATGATGAATGTGGAGGCTGTGGCGGTGCTGTGTTCAGCAGCATTATTACATTATTCAAAGGTGTATTTTTGTTATTTAGCCTAACCTCATTGACATACTGTAAATTGGAAAGAAAAATAAAAGAAACATCTGTAAGTATAATGCAGCCTGCAAAATGACCATGAAATTGAATCAACACCTCCCGAAAGCAGTTTGAACACATACTGAACATTATAATGTAATGTTTACAAAGAAGGGAGGCTTTAGTATAAAGGACTGAAATACTAGACTGCACGAGTTTTAGCTAGATTTCCCAGAATTTTCCTGTTGTCTTGCTATTTTTATAGCACACAGTGGGAATGTACTGTAATACATAATCAATACTAGTACAGTTATACAGTAAAAATGATTCTCTGTCTTTAGTCTAGAGTACAGTCATCCTTATGTAATATACGGTAAAATATCTGTAATATTAAATTAGGTTAATTTGGCAGCTATTGCCCAGATTGGCTCACAGTAAATGGATTTAACATCCACAGGAACAAGAGCAAGATGTAATAAATAAAAGGGAAAAAAAGAATTATGTGTGCATGTTTGATGATACAGGACACGTATTAATAATTCACCTTTAACTTGGATGTAGCGTTTAGATTTATGAAGCAGTATGTGTGTAAATTTGTGTCCTCACTTACTTGCCATTGAGTACAGCTACTCCCACTGTGCTTCTAGGTGTAGCCATACTTGCAACAAAGCTCCACTGTCGGGCCTGGGGGTCCCATCTGGTCAAAAGAGAATAAAACAATTTCTGATCCATTAATCCATTAGTAAATCAACTAAAAATCAGCAATCAGTTATTTGTTTGTTTCTTTCGTTTTCTCTAACAAAAAACTGAATATCTTGAAATTTTTGTCTGCTGGATGGACGCAGCAAGACATGATTAAGGCATCACCTTGAACTCTTTGCTGACATGATGTAGAGCAACTGGTTGACCGAGAAAGCCATGAATAATCAATAAAGAAAATAATCATTAGCTGTCAAGCTGTCAATCATTAGCAAGTCCAGTGCAGAAAAGTGATTACATTTGAGCAGCGGCACCACTTAGCTGCACCATCTCTTTCTAAAAACTGTCTCTCCTGCTGCTCCATTAAAAATCGTCTCACCTCTCCACAGTGCTGAGGTAGCTCCAGCCGTCATGTCCTCCTACTGCATACATGGGTCCCTCTAGCACAGCTACGCCTGCAATCCGCAAACACGTGTGCATGATTAACTCATGGCAGCTTACCAAAACAATATCATCTTGGGCAGGATTAGGACAAGGGGTGTGAGTTTTTAGTATGTGTGCCGCCACACTCAGGGCATTAAGCATGCAGAGTTAGCAGCATGTTGACACTTCCATGCCTTAGGGATTTATTTGCCAGAACATCTGTGCTGCCAGATGTGTGTTTGAATCCCTGCCTCACATGCACACATTTAAAAAAAAACAAAAAAAAAAAAACATGAGGCACCAGCGCCACATGCCTCATCAAATGTTGTCATTGGAATAGAGGGCATGTGTGTGTGTGGTTATCCGCAGGTTAAACCCACTCTGCTGAAGTGTCCTTGAGCAGGACATTGAATCACTTGTTATCTACTGGTAAGGTGCTGCTCTGATGCTGAAAATGACCTCCGAATTCATTGTGAAAAAAATTCTGGCAATCGGAGATCTATAAAACATCAGAAAACCTCGAATAACTGTGTATTTTTCTTTAGAAATGTACTTGTATAATAATTTGCTCTAAATTCAAGTGCTTTAATAAATCCTCTTACAAAATGCTTCCCTATTATCAGCCAGTATCGACACTAGGATAAATTTAATACATTTGTGGCAGGCCTTGCCAAGACAATTTCAATCTGTATGTAAATCACATCTGTGTTATACCCAAGGCGCTCACCTAAGCCATGCCTGTGTGTGGACATGGGGGGCATGACGCTCCAGCTTTTGCTGTGCGGGTTGTAACACTCCACAGTGTTGAGGGTCTTGAGTCCATCTCGGCCTCCCACCACATAGAGACGCCCATCAAGAACGGCCACGCCAAACTGAAGTCTCCGCCCACTCATGGTGGCTACCTGCCTCCAGGTGTCCCGGCGCAGACAGTACTGCTCAATACTGGTGGCACCTGGACAACACATAATAATATAAAATAGAGAAGGGCTTTGCTGCTCTCCAATTCAGACATCTCGATTCAACTGTGTAGTAATCAGCATTGGCAATTACAATTACCACCATTTAAAGGGGCTCCTTACTCCTTAATTTATGTAAAAATAGACAACAGCTTCATAAGATTATAAGGTTTGTTTGATCACTGATCATCTGACTTGGTGGGCGTGGTCACAACACTACCGACACAATGGTGGACCATTCAGCTTACTTTAATAGTGTGGTGAGGTGTCGTATAAGTGCAGGTGAGAAAACTGTATTAAGAGCAAAGAGCCCCGATTTTAATCTTCTGAAACACGTAACCAAACAACACAGCTAGTTGCTAAAGCCTTAATTTGATAGATGAACGTTGACAGTTGTCTAGTCCCACACTGTGTGACAAGAACACCACAATAACATGCTGCATATAACATGGTGTTGTACATTTTATTAAACCGTATTAGCCTTAGCCTAATAAAGTGGGTATGTAGAGTTTAGTGACTGTAACACCTTTGGTAGCATCCATGCCACCCACAGCGAACATGGCTCCTACGGTAGCTTTGCGAGGACGGGTGCGGGGGCTCTGAAGAAGAGGCCGGCGCTGGGGCAAGAGGTGATACTTCATCCCTTCCATCAGCAGCCGCTGGCACTCCACACTGTCCCTGAGCAGAGGGTTGGACTCTAGGTCCGCCAAGAACTACACACACACACACACAAAGAAATGTGTACATGAACGCACTGGGACACGTGACGACTGCTGTCAACGAGCAGCTGAAACAAACACAGTAGTACATGTCTGCAGCGGGTGTGGGCCAATGTGGGTTACGGCGTTATCACCGAGGGTTGAAAGAAAGCTGTTCTCTCATTGATTGAGAGATTAGATCAGATCAGACCAGCAGCCATTAGTGCTCACACACGCACACACACAGATGTATCATCTGACACACTAGAAAACTAATCATCAGCTTTCCAGTCCATACCTAACATCATCTGTGAGCACGCACCCACACACATAAACACACACATATACATAGTGACAGCTATGAAGCACTTTAATCCACCAGTCTGTTCCTTAAAATATATCCACAGGAAATCAGTGCCTGTGAGAGAGGCAGGGGGAGAAGCAAGTTTTCCCTCAGGGTAACAAAGCAAGAAATGCATGATTTACATTTAGATAGTTGTGTGTTTGCGTACGTGTGTGTGTTAATAGATGAGAGGCAGGTTCTACAGAGACCTGAAAATCATTGGAAGTTCCCCAACCGTGTGTGCACCTGCATCTATGCGTGTGATTTAGTCAGCAGGGATGTTCAGAATTGGCTGCTCAAATTCAGCCACAGAAAACAAGTATTGTAAGGATATATGGTAATAGAAAAAAAAAAAGCAAAGTTATTTTTACACTCTCATTTTCATCTGTGCTGCGCCCTATAATTCCCAGCCCCACCACAAAAAAGAAAGATTTGGCCCAAATAATTCAACTTGGTCACTGAATGTAAAATCAATTTTCTCAGGCAACGTGGAGAGCGTAAAGCAAGCGTGCTAAATGGATAAGCAGCTTACACGCCAGGGTGAACCCACACTTCCACTGCATACAATCACTGAGGGACAAATTAGGGTGAACCCTATTTCAGCATTCGTGTGTGTGTGTGTGTGTGTGATAAAGACGGACAGAGATAGACAACTGTGTATGTCCTCTCATGTGCTATTTATGCATCACGCTGTGATGATTGAATGTGGAGGGTGAGATAAGACTGAGTCCTGCAGGCATCCCATCTTCTCCTCTCTGTCCTCTCTACAGTTCACAGTGGATGCAGGGACAGTTGTGCCACCCCATCTGTTTCGGCTCACACTTGACAAGAAGCAGACATGGTCTTTGTCCACTTACATACATACACTCACTCCCATACACATAGAAACATACCTCACAACCCTCTGATTTCCATTACGTTATCTGTCTGTCTGTCTAAGCAGGGTTTGATGCTGCTGAAAACGCACGCTGGATTTCAGTTCCAGTAACAATATGTTGCACCAACTACTTATTTTCTATCAGATCTCCAGCCTTACTACGATGTGTGTATATACACATTTGGTCCACACCGTCTGATGCTCTTCTGAGAGGATTAGACCAAGTGTGTGTGTCACTGTTTGAGTGTGAGTGTGACAGTGGTAATGAGGAGCAAGGATTAAAGGTATTAATCTGGTCAATTGACATCTACTTGATGAGTAATCACACGGTGCCCTGGATAGGGAGGCAACTAATTTGCTTCATGACTATTGACCGGTTGTCTTTGTGAGGTTTCAGTGTTGTTGTCTTCGCATGTCTCAGCTCATATGGTTTCTAAGCGTTAATTCATTTGTCAGTTACGCAGTTGTGGTGTTGGGGTAGAAGTGATGAACTGTTAGAAGATGAATAAACCCTTGGCTCTACTCTCTCTCCTCTGTTGTTCTTCTACTGCTTTACCTCTCCACCATCCATCTTCTCCCTGATTACATGTTACAGACGGTTGTGATTTCAGCTGACCAGGGCAAAATCATATATCTGAGGACATTCATGCTGTATATATCGCACAAGTGCAAAAACAAGATGTATAGATGCAGGCAGAGAAGATGGAGAGAGGAGGGGAGGACCACAAAGGGAGATTTATCTCTACACTTTCTTTATATATAGTGAGGGAAATGACTGATGAGGGAGATGTGGAGAACAGATAATTTAGCTGCAGTTAAGAGACATATCACACTTAATTAAGGTTTGCTTGAATGTGTGTTTGTGCAAGTGTGTGTGTGTGTGTGTGTGTGCGTGTTTGTGAATCTTAAGCCCTGGGCAGTAACTGAGGTTCTGCCGAGCATACAAACTTCTCTGCATCACATTACCAGTTGGATGCTTTGCTACACTTGCTAGAAAGAGAAGAGAGAGAAGGAGGAAGGGTGTGGAGAGACATGCACAACACACTCAATTACACACATGTACACACAGAGCACAAGCAAGCACACACCTGACAGAGTAATGGTTGTGATCTACAGTTAGCGTAATGGCCATGGTCCCACTAATTGCCTAACAAGTATAGTGAGACAGACAGGAGCCAGGATGAGGGACTGAAGAAGAGGGAGGGAAAGAAATAGAGAAAGAGAGAGACAAATTTGACCATGACTCATATCCAACAGATCATCAGGAGGAAAACTGACTCTTAATTGGTGCTTTGCTGTGACAGATGTGAAGACTCTGACAAAGCTCTGACAACAACGGCGACACCCCAGTGAATGGAGCAGACCAATAATGTGCTCTCGTGAATATAATTTATCTTTTCACTGTTCTCAGCAGCATAGAGATTTATGATTAGACAGACAGGAGGAAAACTGAACCTAACATTTTTAGATAGTACATCCTTTTCAATTGTTTAAAGATTCAAAGTTACAAAATTACATTTATCTCCAATGTCACATATCCATGTTACTATTTTATCATTATCAGTGAAGGCACCCTGAATCAATGCTGCCCATCAGTTCAAATTTTGGCTCATTTTTCTACCCAGTTTCAACATTCTCTAAACTGTCAGTACAATCGTCACAACAGTTTCATAGGTCACCACAACTCTACTGCATGTTTGCTGAAGCTAGTAAGTCACCCAAAACATTTCAGTTACGTTTCAAACCCTAGCATTTTTGTCACTTAATCGTCCAGTTTCTCCATGACAGTCACAAATTACATCATGAGTGCAACAAAATTAGATCCCTGTGATAAACCAAAATTAAAACCAAACTGAAAAACAAAACAAAGCAAAACAAAAAAAAATCTTTGTGACTCCTCACAGATGGCTACATAACACTGTGTGGTACTGAACAGAGATTTTTGTCAACATCACATCTGATGTTTTCCCTTGTGAAGCACCTAGTGAAAAATCTCCTTGTGTGACCTGTGATCATGTTCCATGTTCAAAATTGATACTGACTGTGCTTAATTTTTTTTAATTGAACGAGAATTTCTGGTCTGTTGTGACCATCAGACTCATTGTTCAGAGATTCGGTCTTAAAGTTTTGGAAAAATGTTTTTCTCATTTGATAATGATAAAGAGGATGAGAAAAGAGTTTTGACAGCAGTGGAGTGGGTGTCAGCCATGACCGTACTGATCCACAGAACCACTGTTTCTTTGTCAGTGTCACTTTAAAAATTAAGTATTCAAAATCCTGTGCTCTCCCTGCTTAAATGAAAAGAGTTTGACATAGTGAGATATACAGATATCGAATGAGAGAACTGATACCAGATCAGTGCTCATTTTAGACAGATCTGATCGGTTTGGATTTTGGTTGTTTTTTTTTAGAAGAGAAAATGCAGATTATTTCATAATTATTAGTTGTAACATGTTATGTAGGGTCAGTTCTCACCTGTGGCTGCAGCAGTGGCAGACGGATGTGGGCCAGCAGCAAAGGAAGGTGGCGTTGCCGGGTGGCAGCGTCGTGGCGGACCCATGTTAGCAAAGAGGTTACCACGGTTTCTTCATCTGGCACATTGATGTCGTCAGAAGTGAGCAGCCTCTCCATTTCTTCCACTGGGAGCAGTAGGAACTCCTGACCTCCCACCACCTCCAAAAAGTGATCCTGGGAGAGAGAGAGAGAGAGTGAAACGGAGCCATGGATGAAATCACTGTAAAAGTAAAGAAGTAAGGACAGGGTTTTGTTTTAAAAAGTAAGGATAAATGAATAATGCATTGCACAAGACAGCAGGGAATGAGAAGTGGAAAAAAAAAACAATGGGGAGGTGCAGAGTGGAGGAAGAGATGAAGTGTTGGAAGGAGGCAAGTAAGGAGGAAAGAATGTGGGAAATGGGGGACTGGGAAAAGGTCAGAGAAAGATGTATGAGAAAAGCTGGAGAAAAAAAAGGGTGAGATGAGTCAGTAATATAAGATGAGGAGGTTGCTTGAGAAGCAGAGAAAGGGGCTATGACAAACAATCATGTCGTTACTGTTTAAGCTGCTGATTAATCAATTTGAAACATCCTAAAGCACAAGCTGACATCTTCAAAACGTTTGTCTGACACAGAGCCACACAGAGACAAGCACAACTGTCACAAAAGACAATCCTCACAACTGAGAAGCTGAATCTAGTATCGCTGTTGTTTGGAAAATTTCTTAACTGATTAATTAATTATTAAAAGGGTTGCATGTTAATTTTCTGTTTCTCGTTGAATTTGGAATTCGAGGGTAGAAACAAATACTAAATACTTGGTGTTTCTACACTAACCACTCTAGAAACACCAGTAGTGGTACATGTACTCAGTGATACCCTACATTGTGATTTGTAATTGGTTGTAACTGTGTCAGCGATGAAGGTGATGACAATGACATTGATGGTTTTTGTCATTGTTCTGTAAACACAGCTATTACAGACATAATTTATTATTGGTGTGTGTGGTGTTTTTAATCCGTTTATTTATTTTGTGGGAAAGTTAGTAAAAGGGAATAAAACGTGTAAATGCGACCCGCTTCCCACATACAGAAACCCTTTACAATGAAAAAAGAGAACTGAAAACACAACACTTCTCTTTCGCGAGTCAGTCTCTTGTGTAGCTCTGTAATAATCCTGAGCTTTCATGTGCGTGGGAATGTGTGTGTGTAAATGACTTACAGACACAGGCAGACAGTCACACCCAGATAAAGCCACCTCTATGACATAATTACCAAAGATTAAAGTTTAACAATAATCCACTTAGAAGGAGAGAAAGAGAGGAGCAGTAACAGACACACAGAGGGAGGATGGCTGAAGAAACAGCCATGTAAAGACAGGAGAGAACAAGGAAAGAAAAAGAATAATCAAGTCGAAGGAGCTATTTCATCGTCACCATAGCAACCCTTTGCTGAAAAAACAGCCATCGTGGCGGTGATGGTGTGTGGTGCGTTGTGAACGAGGAGCCAATTTGTTACCAAAAATAACATCAAAGTGGAAAATGGGCGAAATCTTATGGAGAAGGCTGTATAGAGCTGGAGAATGACAGTGAAAGAAAACAGAGACTGGTCCTAGATTTGGCACCATACACTGTTTGTCCTGAGCCTAAATATCAACTGCAGTGCATCTGGATCTACAGTACATGATTATTTTCAGATCTATGTTTACCAAAGCTGCTCTTTCATTCATTTTCTTGTGGTGGCTTCTATAAGCAAGAGGTATAGATATAAACCGGTGTACCCACCATGGTGTAGGCGTGAGCAGCCCTCTGCAGGTCATGGCAGCCCTGAGCGTCGGCGTAGGAACGGATGCCCAGACAGTTGGAGGGGTGGAGCTGCTTCATGAGAAAGGAGCAGCAGGCCTGAACCACAGACGACAGCTGTAGCAGGCAAGAGGCTGACAGCAGAGACTCAATGGTGTCCTCCCTCAACTCGAGACGGCCTGGATGAGAGAGAGAGAGAGAGGGAATGAGAGACAGAGAGAGAGAGGGAGTGAGAGACAGAGAGAGGGAGAGGATGGAGTGGAGAGAGAGAGAGGATGGAGTGAGAGAGAGAGGGGATGGAGGAGAAGACATAAAGAAAAACAAGATTCCACAAAGGGGCTATGGATTTAAAATGTCTATGATTTATTATGTAAGAGAGAATTTGAGATCAATAGTAACAGTACGTGATGGCCATCAATAAATCTCAAAAAAAAGTACTAATTAATAACACATCTTTTTTCTTTTTTTTTTTTTACAAGATTCAAGATTCAAATCACTTTATTTGTCGCGAGTTTATCTCGGCCAAAGTTGCAGCAGCAACATGACAACATACATTGTTGTTTTTTGTCCTGTCCTTTGAGAGTTGAGTTAGAGAAAAGGACTGAGATATTTTGTATGTACCTGTATATGCATACTGCACCAGCACCCACAATGCATCTGGGTCTACTCCCTCCATCTTCACCTCGTCCTGCTTAGCCTCCCGCA
>OMNW01031706.1:0-11784 GCA_900303245.1 Selene dorsalis
ATGATAATCCTATAAAGTGCTGGTTGAGTGTATTATGTTACCTCCTGTAACTATACCATTTGTGTACATGTTATACAATTTGTGGCTTTTGTTACAGCAATTCATCCCAGACAGTGTGAAAGCTAAAAAATTGTCAACCTGCAAATCATAGCACTCTTGATAGACAATATAGATGTAAGTTTTTCTTACTAGATCCTATCTTCCCAGAATGACTCCACCCACTTGTTTACTCCACTGCACTGCACTTCCATGTTGCTGCCAACAATGCTTTAAGAATCAGCCTAAGCAACTGGCCAGGGGCGCAGATGGGATTTTTGAACTGGGAGGGACCAAGCTGTCAGTAAATGATTTCAACTCAATTAGGCGTACTTTGGATTTTAACTCGTGAAAATGGCCAAACTGGGGCAAATGGTTTGCACTAAAAAGCCCCTCAGGGATTCTTACTTGAAATCATGGATAAACAACAATGAACATTGGTAAACAAAGGCCTACCTGATCAACACCAGCCATATGATTAAACTGTTATCTGTAGCCTATGCCAATCACCCACCAAAACTTCATGCCTTCTGCAAAACATGTTTTATTTAAACATTTGCTGAACTCAGCATAGATATTCTAAAATTAACCTATGACAAAACAGCAAAGAACCTATGTGCAAATAATAATAATAAAATAAAATTGCAATGATCCGTCATATATAGGCTACCGATGACTATGAACATGTGTATGAACAAGGAAATGTAAACACTTCAACATTACAAAACAGATATCTGCCACATCTGGGAAAGTCAACAGGCAACAGGTACACTTACATTGTTTTTGTTCAGCAACCAGCTGCTCTTAGGATAGGGGTGGGCAAACTTTTTGGCTCACAGGCTACAATGAGTAACCTACATAAATTACATGTAAAAGCCTAAAAATAAAAGGAAACTTACATTCAAATCACATTCAGTTTCAGTGGGAGCAGAGTTGTTGGTCACCCTTTTTTGCCAGTGCATCAAAGTTTGCAGTCTTTGCTTTAATTTGGACAATTTTGTACCAATATTTGATGGGCTGGATTAAAAAGCCATATGTGGCCTGTGGGCCGTAGTTTGCCCAGGCCTGTCTTAGGACCTCCGGGTCAAGAGTCGTGCCTTATGGTGCGTTCCATTTACACTGGAAGTCGGAACTCGGGGCTCAGAACAACATTACCACCGAGTTCATGGTTTCCCCTGCCCATCTAAGGCAAAGGCGTATGTGTGCATGGGGGGGTCGCTCACACGCAGTGTCTTTTGTACTCACAAACCCATTACTTTCAATGTAGATGCGCGTCATTCGCACTCACAACCCAAAGCGATGCTGTAGTGGCACATATTTGGTGCAACGCACTTGTTTTTTCGTGCACGTCCGCGGCTCCCCTACCTTTTCTCATGGAGCTCTATAACAGAACATTAATCCTCTGTCACCTTCTCTGTCGGCGTCACTATGAATCTGTGGGGGTCATGTCCCCCACCCCTGTCCCCAGTGCCATCTGCGCGCATGCTACTGGCAGCATTAAAATGAAGCATCTTTCCAAATCTGGTGTTGAGTTTGTCATTTGCAGTTCACAGCAACACATCACATTTCAGGTTTGAAAATCCAGAGTTTTGAGACCTTCTGTAGTTATCTGCAAGTAACTACCTACAACACAAGTGGGGGCAGTTCTCAATAGTCACATAGGCAAAAGCACATGACAGAATATTTCTACATGATTATTATTGTGAATAGTACCTGTAAAGTAATTTTTCTAAATGTCAGGCAAATGTTTCATATTTGGATATATGGGTGGCTCTAATCTTCTCCTGGCCTGGCACTGTCCCAGCCTCCCACACGATTCACACTGGCAGATGCCAATGCCAAGGTCCTTTAATCAGAGCTCATTTCATATGGGCTGAATACACTACTCCCTACTCTTGTGCATTAACCTTGTTGCTGCCCCTTACCACCCCTGAAAGTTGGCACCAGTGTGCTGCACGTGTGCTCTTGTGTGTGTGTGTGCACATTTTGAACCACTGTCACTTGTTAGTGTAGCAATTCTTGCCATGCTATAAATAAAACCAGTCACAGGCAGGGACGGAAGCCAGTGGGGTGGTTTGACAGCAGAGGGCACAGTGGCTTTGTCTCCCTAGGATATGTGGATTACATATGGTGAACAAACTGATAGCTTTCTACATACATTATATACTGCATCTTTGCACATCATACATGTGTATATAATTACTATGTTTTTGAGACAATTGTGGATTTTAAGTACTATGTATCAGTCAGTCTCCACAGATTCCCATATTACACTGATCAACTTTATGGCAGAAATAAACATGTCTGCAGTCTGGTACCAAAACAGTTTTAGTTTCTACAGCTAATTTCCTCCTGAATGACTACTAGGATGGGAGGTGAATATATACATATATAACTCATCAGTTTAAATTTTATCCAGCCTTAAAGTTTAGCAGTAAGTGAGGGTGTGCAGTGTTAAGTGACAGGTGTGTGAGTGTATCTCTGCCGTGAACCAAAGTCTCAGCTAAACACACACTTGTCTTTGTTGGCAGAGTCAGTTACAGGCAAGATGGAAACAGCCCACTTTAAACATAAAACACACTTTTTAAAAAGCTATGGCTGACGTTACAGAGGCTACATCCATCTTTAATTACAATCTATGGGCCACACACATGCTCTGTATCTCATAGTGGGGCCAAAAAGAAATGTAGTGTAAAACACCTTACATCTTAAAACATCTTACCTTGACCCTGGGCATCCAGTAAGAGACCATAGAGAATCAGAAGGAGCTGGAGGGTGGAAGAAGACACACCCAGTGAGACCACTGCATCCCACACTACTCTGGATCCCTGCAGCCATGGCACCATTGGATACTGTGGGAAAATAAATATAAAGTGAGAAACAAACTATTCACATATTTGCAAGCAGTTCCATTTTACTTGCACATTTCTTAACATATTTTTGGCAGAGGCCCATTAAACACAAAATATAAAAAAAACAAACACGCAGAACTACAGAGTTCAAAAAAGATAAATCATCTGGCAGATATTTAATTCACTAAATGTTCAGTACTAAGTATTAGTCTCTGCCACAGCTATTAATACAAACTGCATTCACTGACCAACAATTTATCAGATTCTAACGATAAAACTGTAGATATACAATCAAGAAGAACATTTATTATGCTGCCATTACATTTAGTAATTATTTATTGCAAAATTCAAGCAAATTAACAGTAAAGCAACTACCAAAATGTTGAATAAGATAATCATGTCAAAGTCGACGTGATTAATCCCAGAAATATATAATAACGTTCTTCTACTACAGTAACCTTTAAAATGAACAACATTTGTTCCATGAAAGACGGATGGGGTTTTTCAAACTACAGAACCGTCATTTTAATTTAGCATTTATTTCTGATTGTGCATCTTGCCTAATCTTTCAATTGATGGGACAGATGTTCTGGGGACATTTACTCATATGGTATTTGGATTTAGGCATTTTGTGGCCATAATGGTAATGATAAAGAAAGAAATGCATGAAATGAAATTTGGCTAATTCAGCCAAAAACGAGTACCTATGTAAAGACTGGATCTGAGGCCACAGAGTGAGTTATGAAGGTGTTCCAGGGTTACCTTTATAAATGGCAAGTTGGAACAATGGTAAGTCTATATCTACAGTCTTCATAAGGTATGTGAATGAATGGTTCTACTATTCTGCACTCACTATGCATGCAAGTGAAAAAACTGTGAAACACTAAGGCCCCTCACAATTTCCCAGAACCCATTTTAGACCCACCCCATCAGTGGTGGCAGAGAGCCATCTTCATGGGAGGCATGTACACACTTAACTGATACCTTCAATATTTTGTGGTAGAAAACAGGTCAACAGGCTAGACTGTGAACCATTAAGAGCTTCCAGCTTGTCACTACTGCTGAGTATGAAAACAACTAACATAAAATATGGGTAAAACTCAATCCCATCACTCTAGTAATGCTGCATGCCAAAATTTACTAAGTGCCAGCACCCTGACATTTAACAGCAGGCTTTCCAATGGAAGAATGAAATCAATAGGCTTACACTTCTTACACACTGATTTATATTCATATCTTGACATAGAGACGCATTTTTTGGTATTATTGGACACATAATAAAACCTATTTGCTGTTTTTCCAATACAACACTATGCAAACAATAGACATTATGTTTGATCACCAGCCATTACGTATCATGCACAGTCTAACATTACATTGCTTTTGCCACCATACAGTAATGGTTAAGTGTTTGGTATTCAATATTAACTTCAAATCCACATGCTAGAATTATCAGACACTGAACTCTAAACAAGAACTGTGTGAATCTGTGATTACATCACAGTATTTAAAGTAAAACTGTTTGTGTAAATACACAAAGAAGTGAAGAAGAAGTGATCAGCGGCCACTTGTCAGATACTCAGCATTTCAAATTGGATCCAAATTCTACTAGAGTTTATAGGTTAGATAATAAACAACCTATACCTTTTGTAGGCAGGAAGAAGCAAAGCGACTTCACCATACAGCTAATTTTTAGATAGATTCGATTGTATTGTTTATACACCTGACTATTCAACCAATACTTAAAAGATTGATTTGTGAACAGAGGGTAAGTTCACTGACTCCCATTGAAAGGGGGAGTGGGAGCAGGGAGGGATAGTGCCCTCTACTGTTTATAAAGGTATAGATACCCAAATTAACTTCAAACCAAGAGACAGATGACTGAAAAATGTAACAAGTGGTCACATGACTCTGTAGCTCCTATTGTCAGTTTGTTGGTACTCATCATGTAGAAATCTGTGGTGCTTGTTCACCTCAAGCCCCCAGGAACACTCCATACAGAGATAAAAGTTAATTGTCTGACTACCATCTTGTATACAGAGCACCAAACTCATGTTACTCAGTTAGATTAGCTGTCAGGATACAGAAAAGCTGTTCAGTACATTTAGCACTCCAAATGAGTACAATGGAGGGGCTGTGTACTGGCAATGTTGTTTCTGTGAGAACAGATTCAGTAGCACCAATGACTAATTTTTATAACGTTGTCATTCAGTTTCTAATTTAAAAGTTTGTTTGTGGGTTCAGTCGGAAACTGCAAAAAACCTTGCAGGCAATTTGGATTATATATGAGATGTATGTATGCTCAAAGGTGAAGCAGAGGTGTAAACCACTCAACCATTCAGCGTACAAGATGAATAGTCAGAGGAAAAACGCAGCTGCAAACCATTTTTAAGGTTAAATATGACATAAATTTGACTCAAGACAACGTGACAATCAAACTCAGTTTGTGTAAATACATTGCCCTGGAGATCTTTTGAAATACGTTGCAAAAAATATTAAATGGGTTTCAATATACTGCACGTCTCCCATGCTGCAGTGAGAGACTAATGAAAAATCATGAAGAGCTAATAATTTTAATGACACAGATGACTGTTACATCACCAACACCATAAACACACACACACACACACACACACACACACACACACACACACACAGTACCTGTACTGTATCTGCTGTATATCTCCCGAATGAGTCCATTTATGCCTGAGTGACTTTCTTTTCTTTGCCTCTCCCATACGCTCACAACTGGCACATAGCTCCTCATCACCAGCCAAGTAACCCATCTGTGAAGACAGAGGAAGGGAAAAGAGCAGAAAAGAAAAAAAGGGGAAAAGGAAAGGAAAACCAATGGATGAAAATGGGAAAAAAGGAAAGACTGATAGATTGCTTTGATAATGTAAATTGTCAGGAGCTGCATCCTTGGTAATGCAATGTGCACCAAGTAAAAAAGGCAGAGGTAAACTAATTTGATTTCACGTTCCCTCCAGTGCTGCAGTTTCCTTTTGTATTCATCTGTGTGCATTTCAGCTTTTGAGTTTCAAATCACAAGCCAGGCTGCTCTGCACTTAAATCACAATCTATACAGGATCTTACTGAAGCACTAGAAAGCAAACCTCTTAACTGGACATTAGAAAATCCCAATGTAGAAAAAGTATTACAAAGAAATAGCTTCTTTTAACACTGGATGAAAGCTACATGGATGTCACATGATGCAGCCTTAAATATATGTTTAAAAAGACAGCAAGGGGACTTCCGGTGATGCGGACCGAGTAGCAGTGTTCGGTGTGAGCTCCCGCTTTATCGATACAAAAATATCCTGATACTGATGCCTAACTCAGCCAAACTTGGTATAAACACTTGTAGGATTTAGCTGATGTCACTGGACCACTTCTGGGGTAAAGCTTTTGCTACAATGGCTTCAAAAACCGCGTAAAAGGCACAAGAGAGGAGAAACGTCGCGGCTAGCAACACGGATAGACAAGATGGCGACGCAGTGACTACAGAGGTGGAAGTTTTGGGTCCAGCAATGACTAAGGCCATGGCCACACTCACGGCAAATATATCCGAGATGATAGACACTAAGTTTGACTCTTTTTTGCGAAAGATTGGAGACATATCAAAAGAGCTACAAGACACAACTAAACGTGTTGGGGAAGCCGAACATCGCATCTCCGCGGTGGAGGACGTAAATGTCGAGACGGAAAGACGCGTCTCATACCTGGAGAAAGTTGTGGTCTCACTGCAGGAGCGTCTGGATGACCAGGAGGATCGAGGCAGACGTAAAAACCTCAGAATAATCGGCCTGCCAGAGTCTTCAGAGGGCTCATCTGTCATACAGTTCATGGAGCAGTGGCTTCCCAAAGTGTTAGCACTGGACACCAGGGACGGGAAAATGAAGCTGGAAAGGGCGCACCGGTTGGCTGGGCCAGCGAGGAGAGGAGCCGACTCACGCAGACCTTACCCCCGCGTTATGATTGTAAGATTTCACCACAACAGCGATCAGGTCCGGGTGCTGGAGGCAGCCAGGCGGGCGAAGGAGGTCCGTTTTGAGGACAACAGGATTTTCTTTTTCCAAGACTTCTCCAGCGGGACTCAGAGGAAACGTCGGGCTTTTGATGAGGCCAGAAGGAGGCTCCAGTTGCTTGGCCGGCACACCTATGGCCTAAATTATCCTGCGACTCTGAGGATCACCGTGAATAACGCTACCAAGTCCTTCACCAAGCCCGAAGAAGCTATGGCATATATAAACACACTGGGTGGTGAACGCACTGCACCGGACGAACAAGTGTGAGTAACTGAGCTCTTACAGCTTAATCTGGGTCTGTAATGGACGAATTGAACCACTCACATTATCTGACTGAGGTGTCCCTGTTCTTTATTTTTATGTGTGTGTATATATATGCATATATATATATATGTATATATATATATTTTTTTGTATCTGCAAAATACAAGTAACGGTGGGGCAGCAGCATAATGGACGTAAGGCTGATTACATGATTGCATTCGATTTTGCGGTCTCAGGAACATCATAGCCGCATCTGAAGTAAGGTTAAGAGGCCCTAGTAAGGGTTTCTCTTCTGAAGTTGGGGTCTCCACCCTTCTTATTTTGAGTTTCATTTGTTTAGTTGTTTGCGGAAGACTGTGGGTATACAGTTATGTTCAGGGGTTTGTTCTAGGGTTATGGGAGACAGCGCAGCAATTTGAGTTTGTTTGTTTGTTTCTTTTTTCGTGTTATCTTTTTCCAGTCACGGGGTATGGCACATGGAGGAAATTAGAATATGTATGGTATGATACAGATTTAAGGCAACAATCGATCGTTGCTCTATTTAATTCTTCACAACTACCATGACTGACTCGGTACTTAAGGTTTGTACATGGAATATTAGAGGCATACATCATCCTGTGAAAAGGAAAAAAATATTGACTTATCTTAAAAAAGAAGAGGTTGACATAGCACTACTCCAAGAAACACAATTAAAAGACCTAGAACATGAAAAACTTAAATGGGAATGGGTGGGACAAGTATTTTTTTCGTCTTTCACGTCCAATAGCAGGGGAGTTTGCATCCTTATCAACAAACGGCTTCCTTTTACGCTAGTATCCTGTACTAAAGATAATGCAGGAAGATATGTTGTAATAAAGGGACGCCTGTTTGGTGAAAATATCTCTATTTTAAATGTCTATGTCCCACCAGGTCATCCTCCTGATCTCATAACAAGAGCTTTCTCAGAATTAGCGGAGTTGGACTGTGCTCAGTCAATTGCTGGCGGAGACTTTAATTGCATATTAAATCCTCACATTGACAAGTTACCTGCTGAAGGAACTAACCCTACTAAACGGGCGCGAGCAACAGCTGATGTGTGTGAAGAACTGGGCTATTTGGATGTGTGGCGAGTGTTAAATCCAAACAACAAAGAATTCACATTCTTCTCTGGAGTGCATAAAAGTAGTTCTAGAATAGACTACTTGTTTGTCCCCAAAACAATGTTGTATTATGTTTCATCTTGCGATATTGGGAGCATTACGATATCGGACCATGCCCCGGTTTACTTAAAGTTCTCACATGGAGAGGCCCAGCAACGATTAAGTAAATGGCGGTTTAATAATCATCTGCTGAATGATCCAAATTTCATATCTTTTTTTCAGACTGAGTTTCAGCTATTTTTTTCATGTAATAACACACCTGATGTGTCCCCTTCGATTTTATGGGAGACTTGTAAGGCTTATTCACGCGGTTTGATTATATCCTATGACAAAAGCACAAAACGAAAGCGTCTAGAAGAGCAACGGAAATTGGAGCTACAGAGATCTGAGTGCGAGAGGACATATAACCAGAACCCTACTGATGCTAATCTTAGAACAACACTTAACTCACTGCTCACTCAGAAGGCAGAGCAGAGTATAAGATTCGCAAGGCAAAAATTATATGAATTTGGTAACAAACCCAGCAAGTATTTAGCCAGCCTGGTTAAGGGTAGACCTGATTCTCAGAACATATCTGCAGTTAAAGATGCCTCTGGGCAGGTGAAACTAGATAGCACTGGCATAAATAGGGTTTTTACTGAATTTTATGAAAAGCTATATTCGAGTGAGCAGTCAGCAGGGGTCTCTAGACTCATGGAGGACTTTTTCTCCAATCTGAATTTGCCCAAGCCTAATGACCAACAAAAGACACTATTGAATGGACCTATAACACGGGAAGAAGTAGCTGATGCAGTTGGTGCTTTGCAATCAGGAAAGGCCCCGGGTCCTGACGGATTTAGCTCAGATTTTTATAAACGTTTTAAGCCATTGTTGGTAGAGCCTCTACTTGCCATGTTTAACCACTCCTTTGAGCAGAAAGCTCTTCCCAAAACCCTCACAGAAGCGAATATCAGCCTGATTCTTAAGAAGGATAAACCAGCGGATGTGTGTTCATCCTACCGACCTATCAGCTTACTAAATTTGGATTTCAATATTTTATCTAAAATACTAGCCTTAAGATTGGAGAAAATCCTTCAATTTATCATTAATAATGATCAAACAGGGTTTATTACTGGAAGGAACTCATGTAATAATGTTAGAAGGTTACTCAACATTATTCAGTTGTGTCAGCAAAATAATCTTAAAGGTATGGTAGTGTCATTGGATGCAGAAAAAGCATTTGACCGTATAGAATGGGATTTTTTGTTTTACACACTCAAGGAATTTGGTTTGGGTAAAGATTTTATTGAATGGGTCAAGTTGCTTTATCATAACCCACTAGGGGCTGTTATCACGAATGGTAAATGCTCTCCCTACTTCGCTCTGGGGAGGGGCACGCGCCAAGGGTGCCCCTTGTCACCTTTGTTGTTTGCGATCGCAATTGAGCCACTGGCAGAAACCATTAGAACCCACCCTACTGTTCATGGTGTTTCAATTAATCATAGACAACACAAGATTTCTTTGTATGCTGATGATGTTTTATTGTTTATCACTCAACCAGAAATATCTATTAGGTCAGTCCTTACTGTTATTAGTGACTTTAGTAAGTTTTCTGGTTACAAAATAAATTTTAGTAAATCAGAGGCCATGCCATTGGGTCAGGTGCACCACTCCCTTCCCCCTGGCTTGTCACCTTTCAGATGGGCGACAGAAGGTTTTGTTTATCTAGGTATATTTATTACTCCCCTGCTGCAAAGGATGTTTAAAGCAAATTTTCAGCCTCTGCTTAAACGCATCCATGATGACCTAGAGAGGTGGTCTTCTTTACCACTCTCGATGCTCGGGAGGATCTCTTTGATTAAGATGAATATCTTACCATGGCTACTTTACAAACTTTCAAATGATCCCAGTCCTACTAAATAATAATACTGTCAAGACAGTGAATGGTTGGTTTAGATCATTTATATGGAATGGTAAAAGACCGCGACTTAAATTAGCAAAGCTGCAATTGCCATCAGGTCAGGGAGGATTGGCAATTCCCAACATTAGATTATATCAATTGGCTTCCCAATTTCGATATCTGGTAGACTGGGTACGGAATGATTCTGACTCTGTATGGCTCGATATTGAAACATATAATTTAGGTAAACCGTTACAACTAGCTAGTCTCCCATTTATCCTGAATCGGAATAAACTAGAGGTTGCAGATGGTAATTTCATTGTTAAATCCACACTAAAGGCTTGGGACATGATTAAGAAATGGGAGAGAAGAACTGATTTCTTATCTCCTATTACTCCAATACAAAGAAATACAGATTTTCTCCTAGGCATGACAGATAATGGTTTTGCTTTGTGGGAAAGTGCTGGTATCACAACTTTGAAAGATTTATTTGAAGGGGACAGAATGATGTCATTTGACCAATTTAGATTGAAATATAACTTATCACACACACATTTTCTAAGGTTCTTACAAGTTAAAAGCTTTATACAGAATCCAATTCGGCATAAATTTACTCTGGAAGTGTCACCAACTGAACAACTCCTTTACAAAGTACATAGCAATAAAGCTATAGTAAGGCGATGCTATGAGGCCTTTTATAAGTCTAATAAGGCTAACAACACGATTATGCAAACATGGGCTCGGGATCTGGGGGTGGTAATAGACGAAGCTATGGAGACAGACATTTGGGAGCATGCTAACAAAATTTCCATATGTAATAGGGCAAAAGAATTACAATTTAGGTTACTGCATCGCCTTCAGATATCACCTGAACTCAGACATAAGATGGACCCAAAGAAATCAGCTCTGTGTGTGAAGTGTAATGTGGAAGTTGGTAGCTTTATACATACTGTATGGTCCTGTATGCATGTCCAGGATTTCTGGGTGGAGGTGGCTTTGAAATTAGACCTGATTTTTAATAAGGAGTTGGATCTGGACCCAGTGTGTCTGCTGTTGGGATTACCACACCCACAAATAAAAGGATCTCATTGTCAGAAATTGTGGAATGTTTTAACATATGCTGCACGTAAAGCTATATTGCTGAAATGGATTTCAAATAAGCCACCTAAAGTTTTGGACTGGCATAAGGTGATATTTGATCTTTTAACCATGGAATACTTGACATACTGGTCCAGAGGAAAAATTGGTTTATTTTATCATATATGGACCCCATTTCTTGATTATGTAGGACCTAGAATATCAGACATATTTTGGAAGGTGCTTCCCAGACCGAGGAATAACGGTTGAAATATGAAGGAGAGGTTTTGCTGTCTGTAGTACTATTTTGTTTCTGTTTTTTTTTTTTTGTTGTTGTTGTTTTGTCTTTAATTTATTACGTATTTTTATTTTCTATCTTATCTCTTAATCATTGTAGTGCACATTTATTTCTCAATTTTTATGTTGATTATTATCATTACTATTGCCATGTGATATTCTGCCATGTTTGTGACTGACCTCGCTGTGCTGAATGTTCAATGTTGGGGGGGG
>OMNW01031707.1:0-11450 GCA_900303245.1 Selene dorsalis
CAGGTCCTGGTCCCGATCCCGATCCCGGTCCCGGTTCAGGTCCCGGTCCCGGTCCGTTACAGGAACCGGGAGTAGGACCGGAATCCGAACCGGAACTGGGACCGGAACCCGAACCGGAACTGGAACCGGGACCCGAACCGGGATCGGGATCGGGACCGGAACCGGAACCGGGACCGGGAACTGATATGTTCCGACGCTTCGGCGACATCTGCTGTATTTGACTTTACATGGCTTTCAACTCTGGCTAATTTCCTTTAAAAGAAATCAGCGTTGACTGACTGACACTGAGGGGACAAACTGACTTGATGATCTGGCAATGGGACACTCACACACTTGACATGAACTAGCTAATAAGTCTAATTTTCTGTTATTGTCTGACCATGATAATAAAAAATATCTTTATGTATGTTTACATTGTCAACTCATAAATCTCTGTTAGTCTGAATGACAAACTTAGTGCAGACGTATTAATTAACTGTGCTCCTGAACCTCTTCTCTTGTCTCCTCAGTGTGTGTCAGTTCCTGGCTCGTTGTCAGAGCCCAACAGGAGGTTTTGCAGGAGGACCAGGACAGCACGCCCACCTAGCACCCACCTATGCTGCCGTCAACGCCCTCTGTATCATTGGCACAGAAGAGGCCTATAACGTTATACACAGGTACAGTCGTGCTCACACAGACACAGTTACAGGCAATGTTAAAGCCGACTTTAAACAGAGTTACTGAATTTTTGTTTTTTCTTTTATTGTTGCACTATATGATATTTTATGCTGCGTGCCCCCACATTGGGTGTGTACATAGACGAAACTAAGAAGCTGAGTTCAACACGTATGTAAAAGTGGATAAATACTGTGTATCAGATGCCAAACATCTCAGCAGCTGTGATGTAGATCATGAATTTAGTTGTCAGTGCTAGTTTGGCTTTCCAGACCTCAGGAGTTTTAGACTCAAACAGAATCACCTCAGAAGCCAAGATCGACCGAGAGATACGACTCAGGAGTTGCACCATGGACGATAAATAGTGGAACATACACAACACTGTGTATCAGATTGCCTTAAGGTATCAAAATGTGTTCGTCCTGAAATCTCCTACAGTCCAGGTCGTACGTATTCAGACAGCTGCACATTAGAAAGAGAAAAATTAATGCTACTTTAAAGCACCAAGTCTCAGCTTTAATTTGAGGTTTACATCAATATAGACAGAACTATGTGGAGGATTGGGGCGTAGTCTTCTGTCCACATGATGGGAAGATCATGACAAGACTCACCCAAAAAAAACACAAAAAAACAAATGTGTATCAGAGAGGTCGGAGGTCATTGGTTTGTCAAAATCAACAGCTGGATCCAGTCTGAACAGACAGGTGCACCAGAAAACTAATAAACTGCAAATGACCCGGACGGTTAATGGATGGAAATCATTTGCATGGAGAAGAAAAAGCCTTTTTATGTCTGAGCAGAAAGTGGAGGCGGAGGTGTCTCTTTGTCAGCTTCACCGCAAGATGCAAAACTCTGATAAAGCCTCACAAACGGAGGAACAGGCTGCAGTTTGCAAGAAAAAAAACTATTTCAGTCAATTTTGACTCACTAAACTTTTGACCTTTTCAAACTTCATGTTTTAAAAGAGGCTTCATCTCCCACACCCTTCTGTCTATACCGGTGCAGACCTGCTCAAATTAAATCTTTATCTAAGAGTATTTTCTCAATTACTAGATTTCTTTCTTAACGTATTGTGTAGAAGATAATAGCCATGTTTTTATCACAGTTTCCTCAGCTTTTTCTACGATGAGGCGCCTTTTTGACACCTGTTTACTCAAATGCTGAAAAAGTGAAGCCCCTTTTTTTTAACTCGTGCAAACATGTGGTTGAATTGTAGTGGCGCTTGACATTGGTATACCAAAGTATTAACCCGAGTGAAACAGTAGATACATGTTTGGTTTATGCCTAAAATGAAAAGTGTACATCATTCTACTATAACTAGATTTTAGAGGCCTTGCAGCTCCGGCTATGAATCGTAAAAATGAAATGTAAACTGAACTGTAAACACTTTAACTGTATTTCTATGCTATATTATCATAAAGATATTAATAGCTATAAATCAACATCCATCGACCTCAGAGGGTTAATGTCATTTCTGTTATTTTGTTTCATATTGAGTGTTGATCTGCCCAGATACTAATGGTCTGGATATTGTATGTTGTATCAGGCTTATGGCAGAAAACCATCATGAAATCCCCAGTCACATGACTGAGTGTTTAATTAGTGCTTGAAATTCATTCATTAATTGATACGTTCAAATCTGCTTGAGCGTAATTATATTTTTCTACAGTGCTGCATCATATTAACTCTGACCTTTTTGCAGTTGTAGGAAAAACATCACAGAAACCTCTTTAAGATGCTGTTTACACAGAAGCTAATTATAACCGTTTGTTTTGCGGAGGTGTGTTTATGTGACCTTCTGCTCCTCATTTTCTCTGTATTTATAACGGTCGAACTGGCGCAGTGAAGCTCCTAATGTTCTCGCTCGTGATTCCTGTTTCATTGATGTGATGCAGCTACTGACAGCAGGTGTTAATGCTGCATTAGTGCTTTAATGAATTCACTCTTCTTCTCTCCATATACCTCGTTTCACTCCCCCTCCTCCTCGTCCTCTTCCTTCCTGTCACCCCTCCTCTCTGTCTCTCTCTTGTTCCTGTGTTGACCCTGTCTCTAGGGAGAAGCTGCGAGATTTCCTATGGTCAGTGAAGCAGCCAGATGGCTCATTTGTGATGCACGTTGGAGGCGAGGTGGATGTCAGGTGAGATTATAACACCCCCTGTACCCTCCAGCTATTAGCCTCCACCGACTGTCTATAATTTCATGGCTTTTCCCAATTGAGTTTTTTGCTTTATTGTCACGACGCTGAAAGATCCACGACATAAGATGTAATTTATTAAAAACATTGAAGGTTTTCATCATTGTACATTGTTGTACAACAGTCAGAAATATTTTAACAGCTAAATTTGCACACTGAGTCTTCTCATGAAATAAGTAGGACATTTTTTAAAAAGTACATCGCCTTTCTTCCTCTGTCTTCTCTTGGTGTGGATAGAAAAGAGGAAAAATACCCACATCTCTCTTGCATAAGAATGGATTTATGTTATTTAGCTGTGTGTGTGTGTGTGTTCCTCCTCTCTTCCTCTCTTTTGAGTCAGTGCTATGTGGGGCAGTGGGTTTTTTTAATAAGCAGCTTTGAGGTATCGTCTTGTGTTTCAACAAAGAACCTCAGCAGGCGAACTAAACTTCCTCGTTCTCTGAGGCGTCTCTTATCTGTTGCCAACCAGTTAATGTTATTCAGCGCTTTGCTTATCAGTTGCTGCCCTGTCCAAACCATGTGTGTCCATCTTTTCATAAACTGTTTTACCTTTACTCTGGGAGCCTGAATAGTTTTTATTTACCTGAGAGACTACAGAGCGTTTTATTGTTTTGTTTTTAAGACATGTACCCAAGGGTGCCCTGAGGAAGAAGTGATGAGATTATCTTGGTGAAATTAAGTAAACCAATCTTGTGGTTATATAGTTTTCACTAGACAACAACCAATAAAAAAAAACTCAAGCCCAGTCTCAGTTAAAGTCTGGAAATTGTCTGGTTTTATCATTGTCAACAAATGTCATGAAAACATGAAAACACCAAATCCCACAATGAATTAATCCTATTAACAAAATTCTTTATTTAGCTTCAAAACTTTTGTCTTGTTTTAAGTTCAGTGGCTGAGAGGACAACAGCTGCATCCAGGCGCCATACAAAGTTACGTGTTTTCATGGTTGCTATGCGACCAAAGCCGTGCATTGTTGACTCATCAGTGACTCATCACCCGTAGTTTAGAGCGGCGGTGAAGCTCAAAGAAAGATGGCCGCTACGACGTCGCCATCTTGCCGCTGGCTAAAACAGAAATGGGTAAAGAGGAGCGGCTACCACGGCTACGAAGGGTCACATTTCTCCTCCTCAGGGATCCAGCCCCTGAACTGGGACACAGCTAATGTCCTTTTAACAGCTTGTAGATGACAGTGGTGAAATAAACTATTCTAGACTTGTTTGTTGGATGAGTTCAGTGTTCCCTCTGGTCTCATCAAGCCTTTTGTTAATAGTCATAAAAAGCCAAATTAGCATCTGCCTTCAGTTCTTGGTGAGTTATTAATTCTAAAAGCTCTCCAGCCTCTTGACGGCAGAGGAAATAAAACATGCAGACGCTGGGATGACTTGACAAATGTTAACAGATGAACACAAAAGGCATAATGGATTATGGTTTATGCTGGATGTGCTGCCGGCGGTCTAAAAATACAGCGCCCTGGACGATAATGTGAAAGTCTGGGAGGAACAGACTTCCTGTTCAGCCGCTTCTCTCTTTGTTGATTTCTATCAACATGGCTGTGTTTTTTTCCCTTTTTCACAGGAGTGCGTACTGCGCAGCATCTGTGGCGTCGCTCACAAACATCCTCACGCCAAAGCTGTTTGAGGACACGACCAGCTGGATCCTCAGGTATCAGCAAACCGCCGCAGAGGTTTATTCAACACTGTTTGGTTTGAATTAAGGGAATTAAGTGCATGAGTGTGTGTCCTCGTCCGTGTCCAGGTGTCAGAACTGGGAGGGCGGTCTAAGTGGAGTCCCAGGTTTGGAGGCCCACGGTGGGTACACCTTCTGTGGCACAGCCGCACTCGTCATCCTGGGCAAAGAACACATGCTGGATCTCAAAGCCTTGCTGGTGAGGAACTCAGTGGCATTAATGTATTTCTCAGGTTATGAAACAAACAGAAGCATTAAAAAGACACAAGACACCCCCTGCCAGAGGGGGGGTCCATTACTTTAGTCTGAGTACAGATAGTCCTGGTCAAATGTCACTTTAATACATGAATACATGATGCATGAAAGTCACATTTTTACTAAAGTGATTGATTTTAAAGATACAAAACTATTCAAACAACCCACTGAATAATTAAATGAAGAACCTGTAAATAAAAAGCTTGTAGAATATGGTACAATAGTAATAGCTGTGAAAACACAATTGAATCATGGGTTTCTTTCTTTTTTATATGATGTCATGGTAAACAGCAAACAACAGGGGTCTCTCTTTGTTTATTAAAGAGTGTAGCATCATTAAGAGGACGCTGCCAGGCTCAAACATGTCTGACAGTGCAGGAGTTGTTTTTTTTCCCCTACAATGGAAACAGCATACCGTCTGCTGTATTTTCAACATAAAGGGAAATTCATTATGTTGACTGAAAAGCCATGCCCCTCACAGAAATGTTGTGCAGTCAGAAGTACAATATAGTATAATACTCAGTGTAGTACAGATACTCATGAAAATACTGAAGAACAGTACTAGTTTCTCCCCTGTCTCCTGTCCCCTGTCTCCTGTCTCCTGTCCCCTGTCTCTTGTCCTATAGGAACCTATAGTACGTATTCAGCCTTTGTGCTGAAGTAACATCCCTGTTCGAGGCTGCTGTGGCATGAGGCACCGAGCACAAACACACACGTGATAAAATAAGAATATATTGTTATGACTCAGTGAGATTCCACTGAGAAAAACAAACAGCTGATAACGCCTGGTGAGCAGCCATTTTGTCCTGAAATGCTGCAGTGAAGCTCGAGCTCTTTTCTTTTTTTTTTCTTCTTTTTGCTTATTTTAGATTCCTTCAGATGTGTGTTCAGGGAACGTTTCCTGTCTGGTGGAGCCTTTCAGACTCAGGCCTTTAAGCAGTAACTTGTCATTATTTCGTTTCACTTGTTTAGGCACCAGGCTCCTGACATGTCGGAGGGCCAAGTGCCCATCACTTTTCCAGCAGTGCTTGTGTTGGGACTTTTGAGGATGAAATGTTTAATCCTCCATAGGGAAATTCTCACGTCATTTTCCTGCTTCCACAGGAGTTAGAGATCAGAGCAGCAGCCCTGCAGCTTTATGTAGCCTGGGCAGATGCTCGCTGACACAAAGCTTAAGGTCACAGGGAAAAAAAAGAGATGGTGCGGCAGCCTGCAGCAGTTTTACTTGATCTCTTACTTTGAAATGAGAGTCACAGCTCAGTTTGGCCATGTTAGTAAATGTTGAGCTCCTTTGGCTGCAGCCGTCATCCGACTGTCTCCATCTTATAGCAACACATTCAAATCTAGTGTAGTAACAAAGTTACATTTGCATGTGACCGGTCAGGAAACTTGTTACCCACACTCGGCAGGCTTGTAAATCATGGCCTCCTCCTCGATCGGTGGTAACGCTCCCGGGCCAGTGTCACAGGTGATCAGGAGGAGCGCGCCCTATGAGGTGTCCCGTGTCACGGCCCCCTCTCCCAGCGTATGGATCTGTGTCTCAGCGGTTTAACCTGAGTGTCAGTGGAGTTGCCAGAGATGGTCTTTGGTGGAGCGGCGAAGCTCGTAAGTTGACACCAGGCCAGGAATATCTACAGCAGCGCGACTTATCCACTGCATCTCCTCTGCTCAGTGCTATCACCGAATCACATCTGTGTCAGACAGTTCAAAACTGAGCCGCGGTTTTGAATATTTTCATATTCTGTACGAGCGGCTCCACCTATGGAAATCCATCAGTCGATCGAAACGCTGATCGAAAATTAAAATATATTTGAAGCCCTCACGTTTGAAGTATGTGATTATCTGCAGAACATTCACAGTTTTTATTATAAATTATATATTTCTGTTGAAAATTCAAGTGCACAACAAAACATATACAGCAATGTACAAATATACATGTAGTCACAATATAAAATGAATGATAGCAACAATACTTACTATAATAATTACAAACTATACATTAATCAAAATCATTAGATTATTTAAAAAGAGTCACATACAGTAGAGTAAGATAACAAACATCAACACAGTAAAATAAAATAAAATAGAATAAAAGGCAGGATCCATTATTTAATGTTGTCCCTGTAACGCCTAGTTTTCACTCAGTGATACATGTTTCGTTGGGCGTGAATGCAGATAGACACATCTGGAAACATCTGTGCAGAGCCTAAATCTGTGGTTTATATATCTGTAGCACCAGTGACGCTGATTTCTTCCCAGCTGTAATAATGTTTTTAACCTTGTCGAAGTGATGCAGTGTCAGAGTGAACAAAAAAAAAGAAGTCTTTCATCTAGTGTCTCCTCATGTAGTGATGTGGGATGAGTCACGGTGAATATGAAACAGTCCCAGTTTCATCAGGGAGACGATGAATTAATCATTGACACTGAGAAGAGGTTCGTGTGGAGCGCGTGCAGTTCTCAGATTCATAACGTCTGGGTAGATTTATTTTTTCGCTCGGTATCACAGAAGTTTCGTTTTCAGGAACAGGACGGCGAGCGGCAGCGGAGCGATGAGTGGGAAGGTGACAGATTTAAGTTACAGGGTGTGATTGATATGATATGATTGATTTGATGCTTGTATGTGTCTGTATCAACACCAGCTGCTTCTTCTGACTGAGGACACAGTCACATATTAACTGTCAGGTATAAAGAGGAAGGGAAGTATCACGTTTTGTACAGTACAGCTCGTCAATGAATGATCAGTCTGTCTGGTTCAAGTCAAACACAGACTGCAGTGAAGTCTGCAGCAGCCTGTGTGAAGTGGTAATGATGCTGATTACACTCAGAGGTAAATGTGTGGAGGTCAGAGAGACACTAAAACCAGCCTGTGATACATATTTACTAATAGCAGACGTATATCCAGTCTATAGAGCCTGCTGTTTGTACATGCTGCACACACACACACACACACTTAACTCTCTCTGTGTGAAGCGCTGAGATAAATCCCCGAGCCAGCGTTAATAAACTAAACGTGGTCGTCCACAGACGGACCAGACGGACCAGACCCCAGCTGGTATTAAACCCAGTTTCCCATAATTGCTCGATCTAAGGCCAGAAAAAGGACTGGATGTGCCACCGACTAGTGGTTTCCATAGCAACGATACTAACTAACCCTTTTCACTTTTTGAAAATATTAAGACACAACGCTGTCTTCCTCATCTCTGCCTCTGGTCCAGGTCGGGCCTCTCTCTCTCTGTCTGATCACAGTTTAACATCACAGTTTTCAAAGTGCTGCACACGCTGTGGTTATTTCTCTTTGTGATTATTTGTAATGTGTGTGTGTGTGTGTGTTGTGGTGGTGTCCTCCTCAGCGGTGGGTGGTCAGCAGGCAGATGCGATTCGAGGGAGGCTTCCAGGGCCGCTGTAATAAACTGGTGGACGGCTGCTACTCGTTCTGGCAGGCTGGACTCCTGCCTCTCCTGCACAGAGCCTTATTCAAAGAAGGTGCCAGCAGTAGTATGTTTTCTTTTTTTTATTATTATTTCACTTCAACATGTAATATCCTACAGTCAAATGTTCAATGACAGCACAGGCAGAGTCTTATTGGGCCATCTGTGAGTTTGTGTTCAACGTCCAGGCACAGAAATGTCTGGTGCAGAGCGTAACAATGTTTGTCTTCGTTTGGATCATAATGGTTATTGGGAAATGATGCATAATGTTATAATTCAGATAAGGACGACATGAAGGTGACGAATTTAAGATAAATATATGCACAGTTAATCACAATGTAATCAAAACTGTGCAATATTTCTGATAAAGGTCAAATGCGTCACAACATTGTTGTACAGTGTCAGCAACATAAGTGTTGTGTTGCTAGGGCGACGCCCAGGTCAGTGATAAACGGACGTGTTAACTTGGCACAAGACCCAACAAAACAAAAATCACATCATATTTTTAAGTTAAAATGAAAAGCAAAAATGGGCATTCACACTGAAATGGCACATCACATTATCTGTCCATATAAGGACAATATGATGTCATGTCTGCATGTCATGCAGCCCTATCAATATAGATAATAATAAAATAACAAATACTGAGGCAAATACACACATATATACATAAAACAGAATCTGCACACACACAGATATGTGAATGTCAGCATATGCACCAATCTATGTACAAATGTTGATACACATACATTAGATGAGCTACTTTACAGAGAAACTGTCATTTTGCCAGTTATCATTCATCATTGCTGCTTTGTTCACTGGAGGGTCAGATCAACAAACAACAGCTGAACTCACACACACGTGAACACAGTCAAAACTGTTCATCATGAGCAAAATACGATGAACAACAGCTGAAGGTGTAATTAACACAGTTTTCGGTGCAGCTCTGGATACACACATTAGACTTGTTCCAGGGCCACGTCCTTCAGAGGACATGCTCAGTGAAGGTTAGGCTCTTCCTACCTGTCCCACACTGCAGACTGGCTCTCCTTCACTATTGTTTGCTTCCATTAACAACACACAGTGCATCTGGAGGATCGTCCCATTTGATCCTGTTGTCCTGGAAAAGCAGGCTGAACTCAACTGAAGGAGCCTTTGAAGTCAGACAGACTAGTCACACGGGTGTGATGTAATCAGTCTTCAGAAGCCCCTGAATTTGGATACAGCTGGTGTGTGTGTGGGTGTGTGTGTGTGTGTGAGAGTGTGACATCATGGGTTTTGTGTTGGTGCAGGGGAGTTGGAGCTTAGTCGGCAGCGGTGGATGTTTGAGCAGCAGGCCCTGCAGGAGTACATCCTCCTCTGCTGTCAGAACCCAACAGGGGGCCTCCTGGATAAGCCTGGCAAGTCAGTACCGCACCATCTGGACACACACAAACACACACACACACACACAAACACACACACACACAGAGTCGCTCTCTACTCTATTACATGCTGACAAACCGTATGAATCACATGTAACTTTCCTGTATTGTGTCTCCTGTGTATCCAGATCCAGAGACTTCTACCACACGTGTTACTGCCTGAGCGGCCTCTCCATAGCACAGCACTTTGGGAACATGGACCTGCACCATGAGATGGTCCTGGGCAGGGAGGAGAACAGACTGGTGAGGCTGCAGCAGGGAGGGAGGGATCAATCAGGGTGGATTAATTCATAGATGTAATATTACAAACAAACAAGATGCAGGAAGCTGCAGCACATGTATGACTTCAGACCAGAAGAGAGTCCAGTCAGTGAATAAGAGTCTCAGTGTAGCAGATGTATTTGTTTATCATAAAGTGTAGCTCATTTTAATCTGGTTGTTATTCGTGTGCTAATTATATTCAGATGAGTAGTGTTCAAATATGTTTGTCACACAATGCACATGTGACACTGGAACCACTGTCAATAGTCTGGGTTTCATAGTTCCTGTATTTTTTTTTGCATTAACTTTGGTTTGCATGAACATTTGAATTTGTACCACGATCGCTTTGAGTTTCTTTTAGTGCAGCACATGAGCAGGAGATTTATAACACAGCCTGTTAAATATGACACCACAGCCACCACATCAACTGAACATCAACTTAACTCCAGGCCTTTGAAAAACCTTCATTAAGCAGCTCATTTTCTCTTTGATTCATTCACACGTCTCATTCCTCCACCACTTATACAACTAGCAGCTTGTTATTTGTGCAGGAGGCTGTTTGGATTTAACACGTTCTCCTGCATTAAAGACACTTTCAGTTTTTTGTTTTTTTTGGGGGGGGGTTCATTTAGAGACAAATCTATAACAAGATCTTCTGACAGATGTTCGACGTTTGGAGGAGTTGAGAAGTAAAGTAAGACAAATGAAGTGTGGTAACACATGCAGATGTGAGCGGCTCCGGCAGTGCTGCTGCTTTTATTTTCCTGTTTCCTGTTTTAATGACTGGCACTAACTGTTGGTTACAGAAAGCCTCCCACTCCCCCCCTCCACTGCATGCGTGCGTGCTTGCTTGTGCACACAGGCCACATTAATATTCTGTTGCAGCTTCTCATGTGCAGCCCCAGACCTGCTGAGAGTAGACAAAATGAATCATCCAGTGTATATGAACCCTGAAACAAATACTGAGTATTACCCTGATTATGCTCTCGGTTTATTTAAGAGAGGCTCTGATTCAACTGTGGAAATTTCTGAGCTTGTGTTATGTGGTAATGTTGCAATAGAAGCTCTTGTAATGCGTCGTCCGCTGCCACGAGCAACCAGAGCAAAAGGAGAAGGGAGAATTTATCACATTTTTCCTTACATTTACATGTTTTCATGTCTGTTTGTTCGGTATTTGTTTTCCTATGTTGCACATTAACTCTGACATGTTGTTCCTGACTTGTTTGCCTCCTATGCAGATAATTGATCAAAAGAATTTCGTATTTTCGTATTTAAACCCATCTTCTTTCTCATATTATTGTTTTTTTTAGTATTTATATATGTTGAATCGAGCACTGTTACATCATTTGGATGGATGAAGTGTCCTGACTTCACACTCACACCTGATCACTTCAGATAAAACAGTGAAACCAAACATCTTGTTTTCTTTTTGTTCTGTCCTTCAGGCTCCAACTCATCCGGTTTACAACATCTGTCCAGAGAAGGTGGCTCAGGCCCTGCAACACTTTCACCGGCTGCCCGTACCTGATGACCCCCAGCGGCCGG
>OMNW01031709.1:0-16833 GCA_900303245.1 Selene dorsalis
TTATCCAGCCACTTACTGCTCTCCCCCCTATTAATCCAATTATTTGTCTCTTTTTTCAAGCTAGCCCCGGGCCATCTCGGTGCCAGTGCCGCCTCTCCAGCATGGCAGGCTTGGCAGAGGGAAACCTCTGGAGAGCAGCTGTCGACAGCTGCCTAACATGCCTCCTCCCTGACGGCATCCTCAAACCATCAAGAGTTCTCATGCAGGGCCTCTCATCATGCAGCATCTCTTCAATTACCACTTTGAGATGAAATAATGATGGAATCCAAAAAGTGAAGTACTTATTAAAAAAACTGTTTGATGAATCCATTCCTCAAACAGCACTTGTCCAATCGTAGCTTAGCAACCGTGGCATGACTGGCCTGTCAAACTGAGGATATCTTCGCGTGTGTTGGCAAATCTGAACACACAGGCTACACAAGTACAATAAATACATATATATGTATGTTTATAAAGAGTTTAGGAGCCTTTTTTTGTTTGTTTGTCAGCCAAACAGCTTACAGTAGTTTCCTGTTGCTGTGTTGCTGCTTCACGCTGCGCTCAGGTTCAAAGGAGGATCACAAGTGGAAGAGAAACACTATTAAAGGGGAACCATGCAAGTTCTGTTGCTTTTCGGCTGTTTTCTAACCCTCCCTCCGACCATGCCAGTGAGAAAGCAATCAACAGAGCAGTGGGTAATGTTATTTATCATGATTATAATAGTATTTCATGATTTGATATCTCAACAGATAAGCAATTAATTCATATAAAAAAATTTTGAATGAAAAATGGATCTACAAATAAATAGTCCAGATTCAAAAGGGGTTTACAGAAAACAACATAATAAAAAATCATCCATGATTTCATACCTAAACAGTATAACTTATAAATTCAATTAAGAATAGAGTACATAAATTTGAATCAAGCCTTTGAAAAACTTAATTTCCTCTCAAATCTGCATTTCCAATCCTCCGCTGCTGTTAACTATCTGGTTTGGTCATTTAGCTTCTCCTGTTAGCATCTCCATTCAGCCTGTCTATGATACTTTGGGTCCAGCCTAGAGAGAAATTACAAGCTCTCTGTGGGGAACAGAGATCAGGATGGGTGCTAAAGTTTAAGGTGTCTCCAGTGATGCAACACTCTCTATTTCCCTGGCAATGTGCCTTTAAATGTTGATTCATGACTGCTGGACTTTTTAAGGGAGTGGAAGCTGAGGTAAAATACTACGACACAAGGATATTTATTTATATATATTCTCAAAACCGATTTTCTCAGCGCCTGAACAGCATTGGAAAAGATATAGGTGGAAGGACATAGAAGGCCCTCTATCGATCAGAGAGCTTGTTTCAGCGTCTGGTTGATTTGTATTCTTTGACCTTGTTTTACCAGTCCCATGGAAAGGCTGAATGAAGAGGCTGTAAGGAGCTAAGCAATCAAATATTCAACGAGAGAGGGAAAAACAGCAGGAGGATGGAAGTCTGAAACTAAATTAGCCTTTTAATGAATCAAAGTCTTTAGGGAGGGATTTGGTTATTAATTTCTTTTTCTTTTTTTTAACTGTATTTTCATAAAAATTCCACAATTTATTTATTAATTCATAAATGTGCTTCAAACCACAGGACCGATCCAAACCCCTGGCTGCTATGGTTAGGATGAAGGCTGTGTGATACTCACTCTATGGGATGGGAAACTTGTTGCAGCTTTGCTACTGTAAACAAAGGCCCCACTTACAAAGTGCACCAGGTAAGCCTTTAAATATCAAATGATTTGAGCTTTGTCATTTAGTAGATTTGTTTATAGACTAATAAATACATAATGAAATGGTCCCCTTGATCCTCCATAGAAACTCTTAGTTTTACGAAACAATACAGCCTGTCCTATCCTTGCTTATACAAGCATGTGAAGATAAGCTGTAATTTACCTTAATTATAATACTCGAGCAAATTAATTATTTTTAAGATGCAATACAATCGCAATACTGTTTCTTTCTTTCCATGTCTTCAACGAGTACCATCAACAGGTGAGGACGCTCTCATATCACCGCACAGCCACTTACTTTTATACGTTATTCTTGTGATGGTGTCTCTGTTCAGCATTCGGTTCAGAAACGAGTTTGATGTCTCAGCAATCTGGAGAAAGAAGCAAAGAAGAAAGAAGAAAAAAGGGTGAAATAAAAACGATTAAATAAAAAACGATGACTGACCAAGTAATGAATTTGCATCCCATTGAAAATTAAACCACATTTCTTAGTCCAGCACTCTAAAAGATAAGATTTTTTTTTTTCATTTATTTGTTGCGAATGTCTAAACCCACTGATGTATTTTTCTCAGTCAGAGGCTCCTACACTCTTTTGTGCTGCTGCTGCTGCTGCTGCTTTGCCTCATGGAAAACAAAGGCTCCTACTGTTCTCAAGAAACCATTAAAAACAGCTCACAGGCACACACCGCTGCCACAGCAAAACATAATCCATCTTTTTTTTTTAAAATAGTAAATACATGCATTTCAGTCCTAGCGTAACTCCGTAGTGGATCGTGCTATTATGTGACAGGATCGTTGCCCATGGTGACCCAGATGAACCGCCTCAGCCCCGCAGGACACGGTAATGTAACAGTAACGTATGAAATGAAAAATTAGCTGCATTCATATTTCAGAGAGATCAAGTTACGATTATTATTTTTTGTCCATTTTTGGAGAGAGACAGGAAAACTGGGGAGAGAGAGAGGAGATGACATGCAGCAAAAGTCGTATTCAGCTCTGAATGTGCTGTGGTAATGACTGAGTGTAAATGGTATGTGCAATAGCAGGTGTGCCGACGGGGCGCTCCATATTTCAGAGACTTAGAAGAGAAGATTGATACCACTTTGATGTTTGCACATTAAATATGTAGCAGCAGTCAGGCCATGGTAAGCCTGGCTCAATACTTAAAGCCTATAACTCCCCTTAAACACACTAATTCTTCTTTTTTTTTTTTTTGTATTAATTAGTGGTGATGTGCAGGTCTAAAAACGTGATGTAGATGGCTTCTAACAATCTAGTTGTTTATTCAGCTTCCACTCTTTATGCTAAGATAATCACCGCCCATCCATCTCTGTGTGCACTGCGCATAGTACAGGTACTGAACTTCTGATCTAGCACTCACGTGTGTTTTCCTATAGCTGAAGAGAAAATTACCAGTAATCTAGTCTATAACTCATATGAGCTGTAATTTGCAGATGTAAACACTGATGAGTATGGATGATAATTCACTTGTCAAACATACTGTGACTATACAATACAAGGGAATCTACATGATAGAGTACAGAGTTTTTTTTTTCTCCTATCCTGCCTCTTGGGAGGGGGGTGGAAGAAAGAGGTGATAGTCCTCTTCAGTTACTGTCTTAATATTTTGTGTTTTACATATTTGGAAAAAAAAGTATTAAAACCGTAACAGTAACAGTACAAGTAAGGAATATTTTCAAGTGCTATCCTCAAGCCTGTGCATTTCACTACTAGCAGCCACAACTTGTCTTTCTGTATGAAACAATCCTAGTGACCTTGTGGGCGTCCACTGCAGATGCCTGTTAAGTTTTAAGCTCTTTGTCAGACACCTGATTCTGTCTCTCCCTGTGATTGGAACCACACCTGTCCCTTGTTTTCTCACCAGGCCTATCTTACAGATAGATTATCAGTTATCCCTTAAAGATAATGTCACTGAGTGAGCGTGTGATGAAAATTAAATTTATTGACAGATTTTGAAAACTGGAGACGTCACTTAATATTCTACCTCTGTTCACATGAGGGTTTTCCAAAGTTCCACAAACGTGTTACGGGGTGTTTTCGCACCCGAAAGTCCGAACCGAGGTCCACGTTTCTGCTACATTGTCTACACTTGATCTGGTTGGTTCTGGTTTCACACTGCGTTTATGTGAGTGCAACAAAAGAACCGTCGATGACATAGTTCGATCAGACTGAGACCACCTGTTTTGGTCGGACCAAAGCTCAGCTCTTTGGTCCAGACCATGGTCCAGGGGAGCTTTCACACCTGTAAATTTGGTTCGGATCAAACAAAAAAGTCAGAAAGTCTGGACCAAACGAGGTAGGCGTGGAAATCCCCTAAGTGTGTTTCTCCTTTGCTGAGCTCCTCCCTGCAGCTGACAGGTGTGGCTCATCAAGATGCTGATTACACAGTATGATTATTCCACAGGTGAAAACACTGCTGCAGTTCTATTTTGAAAAAATAAACCGGTAGTGAATATTCATATAACTTGGTCAAAGGAGGCACTTTGAACACACAAACAGCAGCCAGATCAGCTCTGTACAAAGTAGCTGGATATGTCGGCAGGAAGTGGAACATGCTGTTGAACACGCACATCTCAAACATGTTCAGAGGGCGACGCGGCCGCTGATGACGAAGGATGTTTTAATCTTCCTGGAATCATGTACATCACACGGCAACATGAGACGATGGCAGCAGATGAATGGAACAACAACAAAGAGCCTCAGGGTCTCGTCACGGCTCCGTGTGTGTGCGTGTGTGTTCATCCTTTGTGCTTCGACAAAGTCTCAGATCTTTGACAAATGGAGGTAAAAACAAAGGGTTATTTATATTATTAATATTTGTACTCAGTACCCATGGTGAGAACAGTGTCCCAACATCAGGGCAGTGGCGGTGGATGTTGACGTTTGATAAATGATGCCGATCGTTTCCATATTCTGTGGATTTAGCAGGTTATTGTGCCTTATCAGCTGGAAACTAATGAACACAATAATGAGCTTAGAGCCAACCCTTCCACTTTCTAGATGTGATACTGCGTGTTCTGTGGGTGGAATATCGACGATGAGAAAACCGGACCACATGTGACATAAAGACTGTGATGCGGAAACGCCGCTGATGAACGGATAAAGGTTGTCATCTTCCGTCAAAGTCCGATTCTTGTGAGAGAAACTGGTGAAACTTGACCTCTGACCCCAGAAGCAGGCAAGCCGCTTTTAATTCCTGCCTCCACTCCGCCTGACTACCCCCACTGTTCGGCCGAGTCCGAGGCGCGCGGGGCCGTTCCCATCACCGAGACGTGCTCGCTAATAGTTTGAAGTAGGCATCTCACACGTGCCCTTCCTCGACTCCTCTCCCCCACCTCTGTCCTTCACTCACGCTGGGCGGACTCTGCAACTCTAACTGTCGAAATGTCTTTGGGCAAAGTGATTAAAAAGAGATGTGCTTGTCCACTTCCCCCCTCCTCCTCTCACCTCAGTGCAACTGAAATGACTTTACCTTCACCAGACACTCAAAGCTGCTCACTAGTTTTCCCACTTTCTGTCTCTCTCATTTTCATCATCTTTCCTGGAAAAAAGCACCTGAGGGGATTCGAGTCGTCCCGTCTCTTCCATTCCAGGCATGTCCTCGCATCAGGCGGGAGGGGGGTGCAGACTTAGCGCCATATGGCCGGATGTCGATCAAACATGCGAGAGGCACGAGACGCGTCTTGGAGCTCCACATGTTTGCATCAATCAACGGTTAGCGCAACAAATAGCGCATTAGCGAGAGTAATGTTTTCACAGAGGTCCTCGCGTGTAACTGCTGCCACGCTCCGAGGTGCCTCACGACTCTTCGCCCAGAATGTGGGAATGGGTCTGAGTCACACAGCAGTGAGGTTGGTAAATTTAAGGAGGTATGGGAAAACACATGAGTCATTGAAAGGTGAGGAAAAATGAGCTTCTGCTCCAACAGAGAGAGAGAGAGAGAGAGAGAGAGAGATGTGGCTAATTACCACCTGTCTGCTTGGTGCTACTACTGAAGAGGCTGACCTGGTGAAACGCGCTAAAGACAGTGGGAGACATTAGCGAAGAAGATGATGAGGGAGAAAAAAAAAAGCAGTTGGAGTGCAGGCGGGTGGGTGTGTGAGTAGGTGGCAGATGAACAGAACATGTGTGAGCGTGACTTTTTTTTCTCTTTGGGTTTTACTGCTAACTTTTTTTTTTTGAATAGGCATTAACAAAATTGTCTTCTCCAGCCTTATGCAGAAGATTGCGCTGCAGTATTTAACTAAAGCCGAACTAAAGTAGATGGAGGTGTTGCTGTGAAATGACTGGATCCTATTTTGGTGTAATTCTGTCATGACAGTTTTAACCTTTAAATCATATTAGGTAGCGTTACAGGCCGGTGACCACAAACACTATCACTAATTAAAAACTAAACCAACAACCTCACAGGTCAAAGAAAAGTATAGAAAGGAAAATGGAAGGACGGTAGGTCTGCTTTACCCGGGATCAGGAACCAGTGCTGCTTTATAATGCAGACCAGTTCAAATAACTTTATTAAAAAAGTGTGTGTACTGTGTAGTGCAGCAGAGTTCATGTGCAGAGCTGTGAGACTATAGCCCAGGCCCCTGCTCTAAACAAAGAACCACTGATAAACACTCATTTTACAAAGTGCTGGTTGTCATAGACACCTCTGCTCCTGGAAGTTATCTGTAAACACACTGTCAGGTGTGGCTTGGATGGACAGGAAACACTAAACCGTGACTCAGCAATACAGAGAATATCTAGCTCTACACTAAATAAACACAAATACCATTGACTGAGCCATTTTGGCTTTGTCTCCTCTGTGATGGCAGCAGTGACTCATGGGTATCATAGCATTTTGTTTTATTATTATTATCATCATTATTAATTTTACTGATTACCTTCTTGCTGGGGACTCTGATATTGGTTTATCTGCATTAATGTTGAGCTGAATAGCTCTCTCAGAAAGAAAATTAAATACTGACTGCTAGAATATGAACATCAACCAGCTAATCTTTAGCTCCAGTGTGCATAAGTTGCACATATAACAGATTTGATGTCACTAACTGGGACAAAGTGGTGGCTGGGGTTTGTATCTGACTTCCGTCCTTCTGGTTTTAACCCAGGTTCTTAGAAGAACAACATATTTCATGACAAATTGCATTCGCTGATAACTGGAGGATGAATGTGTCTGAAAGAATAAATCAAAATATTTCAAAGTGCTGCAACTGTCACCAAACAAACCAGGCTTTTAGTTTTGACAATGTAGTTGATTTTGATACTTTGTTCCACTATCGTGTAGATACGACACCTAAGATGCAATATAAATATTTCAGTATAGCAACCCATATGGTGTGATATTATTATATTATAGTCTTGGGCAGGTACATCTCACATCAGTGCAGCTGCAGATGGCTGTTGTGAGGCCATTTCCTCAGGCCATCACATATTTCCACTTCCAGAGCCCAGCTCCTCTCACATCTCCTCCCACACACTCCTGCTGGTTGGATGGGGGATTCAGGGAGGGTTGACCTAGGTCAGCATCTCCTCTGTCTCTTCAAGACTAAATGATGGTCCCATTGACATTGGGGAGCTAATTAGCAGTTAGCAGCTGAACTTGCCACTCTTAGCCTGCACAGTGCTTAGGATGTTGGTTGCCTGTCTGATCTCTGAGCCACTCGTTCAAGATGGAAACCTCTCATATACAACAAAGAGACAGGGGAGTGCTGTCACCACCCTTCTGCACAGCTGCTCAGCTCTGACACAAAGCCAGGGAGCACATTGTTTTGGCTCTGCAGGAAAATTGGATTGCTAATTGTTTGTGAATCCTGAGGTTTTTGAATTTAACATTCGGAGCATTTCAGCGAAAGGCCGATAAAGCAGAAGAGTTGACGAGTGGGAGAGGGGGCACCACTGAACTTCTGACAGATTCCTTTAAAGAAAGATGTGGCTGTTGAATCCTGACACAGATACTGACCCTATTCTCTGTTTTAAAAGATGTATCAACTGTTTCGAGTTTCACAATTTATTGCACCGTGCAAACTCTCTGTCATATTTTGCATAATTCAGTTCTGTTTCCTCTCAGGTCAGTTACACAGTTACATATGGCCCAGTTACGAATGCCCTGGTTAAGCCAAATATAAAGGATGTGAAGCTACAGCTTCTGTGCATGAGATGGTTCTACACATGATCATGTCTGTGGGGGCTATGCAGAGGGGGTCAAATCTTGGTAGATTTTTTATATTTTTTCATTGTCTTTTCCACATTTATGTTTAAATAAAAATGTCAGTTTGAATAGCTTGTGTGCAATTGACAGACATTGCTGATATTGGCATTGGTGTCAGTTAACAAGGCGATGGCACGACCACCCTACTCAGAGTAACTTACACATGTTTAAAATAGAAACATGAACATATGGACCTGTGTATTATTTGAATAGTTTAGTAACAAGGTATGTTTATACATGGCACTGGGCCCAGTTTAATATAAAAAACTATTTTATGCAATATATATAGTAGGGGGTCCGTGTTCCATCTCTCCATCAGTTTGGGGGTCCTTGGCATGAAAAACGTTGAAGACCCCTGATCTACACTTGATCTGTCTCAAAAAATATTTTAATGAAAAAAAGAAAAAAAAACATTTCTTACATTTTTGTGTGTGGAAGAAATTCAGTTTTTCAATTTGCGATGCAAAAGGTTTGAAGTGCCATATATCAGACTGCTCAGAAAGCAGATTGTACCTGACAACTCTAACAGTTGTATAATAGTTTCATCGGTCTAATCAATACCATAGAGTCTTACTGCTTTCAGGGGCTCAGTCACAAACTCTTCTCCAATGCACAGTAAACCCTGATCATTCACTGCAGCAGGAAGACAAACCCAGATACACAGTGACAAAGAAACATCTTCAGAGTCCTGCAACAGATGGTCCAGCCCCTAAAGGGCCCTGATCTCAACATCATGGAGTCAGTGTGGGATTACATGAAGAGACAGAGACAGGTTGAATCCACACAATTTTGGATCAACCTACAAGTACCTGGAGAACCGAGCACAGGTGAACTGTGAAGAACTGCGGAGTGTTTTTGGTGCTTTTGTCTGTTTGTTGCACTTTACACAACGAGACTTGATAAGTGAAGATATTGCCTGATAGTGTCCTACTTTATATGAATTATTGTTGTAAAATTATTATTGTAAAGCCAATGTCAGAATCAGCTCCTCTCTGATCAGTTTTTTCCATCTTAGATAAAGAAAAAAACAAGTAATTAATAAACTGAGTGATGTCCCTGGATCAAAATATCAAAATTGTCTGCTGTGAAAAGAACATTTATTTCATTTTCTTACTTTCCTCTGGAATGAATGTGATTAGAGTTTTTTTTATAATGCCACACAGTCATACACTCACTTGGCTACAGGCTACACCTGCTGACAACAAACATATGGATTATTTTACTGACACACTGAATATACACAATCTGATTATCAGGAGGCAAACTGGAGACCGGATCATGACACGTGTAAGGAGCAGGTGGTGAATTCAAAACTCGCATCATATGGTTTCAAACACTAAATCATTTAAAGCAAAATGCTGTTACAGAATGTCTAAACGGCTCGGCGCTAAATAAAATGAACAGTGAAAACGTAGTGTTCAACACTCCAGCGAGCGTTTGCTTCACCTCTAATTGAGTCTCGTCTGCGCCGAACATGATGTTAAGCCCTGTTTTATTTGTCTCTACACGTTCCATCTGTGCGTTGTATACCATAGCTGTCTGTTAATGATGAAACTCTGATTAGACTGTAGAGGAATGTAGGGAACTCCAAACCCATGTAGTGATTAGAATTCTATTGGCTCTGCACAACATGAGACATTGGAAAAAAAATAATAATAAAAAAAAATAAAAATCAATTCTTGTCACTGGATGAAACATGCAGGCAGTTATTAATCATATGTATGAGACTTACCTTCATAAATATGGACACTATGACCAGTCCATTGGGGCTTTTAGCAGCTTCTGTGTAATTTGTATACAGCTCATGATTATAGTGGATCAGCTGAACCTGGAACACACAGAAAAGGGACATGTAGAGGTTTTAGTGAGAGGAAGAAAAAAACATCACAATCTGACACATTTGGCTGACAACTTAAACACTGTGAGAGTGAGACTTGAGGCTGAGATCCACGGTGAGTACAAATTAGAAATACTGGAGTTGAACACCCTTCTAGAAAATCTATAACTTGGTTGCCTTGTGTCAAGAATCCCTCATTCTGCTAAATCCTTCCTCACTGCTACATGTCAGATGATTTAAAAGGGAAAATCGATATGGGATCAAATCTCTCCCATGGATTCTCAGAGACAGTCAGTTTAATGGAAAGAGTTGGTGTTTGGAACATTTTATACCCACTGTAGATGTGGACAGTAAGTAAAGAGATAAAAAGGCAGCCATGCTGTCATCATTTGATCCAAGGCCATCCGGCTCTCACAGGCTGAGGTGAGAGAGGATAAACTATCTCCCAGCATGAGGTTAATGTTTCACTGACACAGATGCTTCATCCACTCCAGCTGTTCAATATTCCTGCTTTTTAATGATGTTTGGACGTGGGCAGGAGGTAGCGTTCGCTTCCAACCTGTAAAAGTGGTTTTAAAACCTGTTCTGACAAATAGCACAGAGACAGGGATTTCAGAGACAGGTGACTGGAACATGTGTTTTTGTGGGTATCTGGTGTCACTTTGTGTCGTTATTAGTACCCTGACATGAGAGAGATGACAGGATATGAAGGGATGAGTGGTGGCTGGTGACTGAAAAAACTGGGGAGGACAGGAGGAGAACCAGTCCACGGCATCGTGTTATTTTATACTAGTTGACTACTTATGCCTATTTTCCTATATTCATTGAAAATGAGCAGTAATGGCTTACAAGAATTCTTCAGAACAACATCATTTTAGTCAGTCCTGCTGTTTTCAGATGAACCATACAGGCCTAATGAAAAAGGCACAGCATTTATCAAGGATGTGACATGTAACAGAAAGCAGGCCAGTGTCCAACATCTATAAACGTCACAGTGGGAATTTCACAAGCAAATTTCTGGAAAGAACTGCTCAGAGAGAAGTGGTCAGAAAGGTCTTCAATATAGTTTTCAGTCACGTGACCCACGCAGCCGGAGGGCAAAACACGGGTTCAACGACATGACCGGACTCTGTACAGAGCAGCAACAAGGACTGTTCATTTCCCACGTCTATCAACCCACAAACACAAAGGCCATCTCACTGATCGTGAAAAGTTTTCGCCGCTGAAAAGAAACAGTCCCTGTCTGCAGCTAAAAGCCAAGATGACAGATGTAAAAGCACAGCTGTCATCTGGGAGGTGAAGGCAGGGTTTTCCCATCATTTTAACACTTGCTTAAGTCGAATGAATACAATATGGTAATATGAGAAAATAACTCTGCTCGTATCCAGTGGTGTGCACGGGGGGGAAAGCTCAGTCTCTTCACACACAGACTGAGCTCTTTCTCCTCCGCCTGCAGGAGTCGCTGTTGAACCATTTTATGTGGATTTTCTTCCAAAGAAGAGAGAAAAAATGTTTTATAAATGATACTGATATTTGGTAATGGCTTATTTCAACCAGTTACTCTTTCTTAAAAAATAATTTGATCTTCCTCTTGCCTCTCAAAAGTAGAGGAGGAGCACCCTCATCTACCTCTATGGACCAGCCTCCACTAGAAGGGTTATAAGTTCAGTCCACCTGCTAATGATGTCGAAATGTATGCAATGTGTTCCATGAGGCTTGATAATGGGGATAGATAGATAGATAGATAGATAGATAGATAGATAGATAGATAGATAGATAGATAGATAGATAGATAGATAGATAGATAGATAGATAGATAGATAGATAGATAGATAGATAGATAGATAGATAGACAGACAGATAGATAGTAATGCTGGAGAAAAGCCATGGTCACAGCCAACACTATCAGCCAGCCTCATCGGCATTAGACTGGAAACCGCAGGTTGTCTTGGGCAGGCAACTCAAGTTCCTAACACCAACCTCCTGGAGACCAGATGTAGTGCCAACAGCTGCTTCTTTGAAGCATGTCGAACACAAGCAGCTCAAGTGCCATGAGCTCACAGAGCAGTGCCGGAGGAAGGTCTGGAGAGCTCGCTGTGAGCTCGTAGAGATGGGATGTAGAGTGTTTGCTGCCTGCTCCCTGTGCAAGACCTACACCCTTCTCAGCATCATAGGAGCTGCAGAGAGGAGAACCATCAAGTCCACCACAGTGTCTGCAGAGAGAGCCTCTAGGTGGATCTGGATTAAAAGCCAACGCTGCTGGGACCCAAGTCGGGGTGTCATCAACTCGCCTGAGGGAGGATGCCTGATGTTGTAAGACCCAAAACACCTGAGGATCTCAGGAAACGTCAGTGATGATGTGTCCAAGCACATCCACAGTTGTATCTATACACTCAGTCCTTGTGGCTGTTGGATCAGCAAGACTGAAGAAAACTAGTGAAAGGAAAGATTTCTCCCCATCTAAGTTTGCAAAACTACAACCATGCTACTACAGCGTATCCTTAGGTTTCTAATTTACTGCCTTTAGACTGTATGTGTATTTAAGTAGCAATACATACAATGATATGCGGTTATATAAAGACAGCAGAGTGCTTATTTCAAGCACAAAGGCGTAGTAATGATTTGAGCGCCTTCCCAAAGGCTCTGTGTGTTTCTCTCCCCACCATAAACTTCTCATACTTGCTCTTTGGCAGAAAAGCCTGGCGCCAACTGTACTGGAAGATATAAATAAACAAATGTAAGAAGAGAGCAATTATGAAATGCTCGATTGGGGGAGCGCAGAGCGACAGAACGTCTATAAATGCAATCAAGGCGAGAGAGGAAGTGATTAGGGCCCTACACTGATCTGATTAGATTTTTAGGTGAGAGCAGCAGAGGCAGCCAAAAGAACTCATCCACACATCCCTCAATGACAAATTGCACAAAGTTTGCTGCTGGTGGGCAATAAAAGGCCAGCGTGGGCCATAATAAAGTGAGAATGTTTGCCAAATGGAGGAGAAAAGACGGGGAGGCAGAGAGAAAGAGGAGAAAACAGAGGGTGTAATTAGACACAGTGTACCTCTGGTTCAGACTCACTAACTACTGAATACAGTAACACCTTAACAAACACAGCTACAGGCTACCACACTGTGTCTAATACCTACCACTGGACAGATCGTGACAGGACTCAATATGGTTTTGAGAGATTCTGAAAGAGAGTTGGAACGAAATTAAGGTTGGGGTTCAATAACACTTCATCGAATAGGACCCTTGTTATGTTTTTATGCTAGACATTTTGGGAAGTAATAATGACAGGAGCAAAGGAAGAAGTCTGGTGATGTAGTATAATTGATAAGTCAGAAAAAAAGACACATATGACACACTACAATGGTGTTTGATTGCCATGTGACACCAGCAGTTAAATGGTAAATGGACTTGCACTTATATGGCGCTTTTCTAGTCTATACTGCCACTCGAAGTGCCTAACACTATTGATCACATTCACCCCTTCACACACACATTCATACTGCCCTCTGATCTAACCGTTCACACACACATTCACACACCGATGATACATCGGGGGCAAGTGTGAGGTCAGTGTCCTGCCCGAGGACATTGGGTGAACTGGAGGAGCCGGGAATCATAGCACCGACCTTCCGGTCAGTGGACGGCCTGCTGAGCCACAGTTGCCCAGTTCGTACTGTAACCATGACAACAAAGGTTGTCTAATGGTGAGGAATTAAAACTGAAAATCTAGCCCACGTACCATATAGAATCTGGTCTTACGGAGGAGATTGACCGTTTGACTCCCATTGAATCCCGTCTGTTCCCTAAAGGAAAAGATGCCTGAAAAATAACTTAAATAAAAAATCCCCCCACAATATATTTGGTACAGTCCATTTGTTTACACCTGCTGCCATAGGGAACTATTGAAGGATACTCACTCCAGTAGGAGAACATGAGGACAAACAACCTGTGTGGGCGTTCAGGTTGGATGACTTGCGATTGCCATCAATAAGATGAGTTAGATGTTTCTGATAGAGGCCGACGTCACCTGTCAGTGGCTTTACTGCTTTTACTGATTGGTGTGTATCTTTACGATGACGGGTACGTTATTGAATTTGTTCATTTAATAAAGGCAGCCTGGTGGAAAAGCACCAGACCAACATTATGTCACCAATGGCTCTTCAGTGTGTCAGTCACTTCATGGCCACTGCCACAAGCTCCAGTCAGTTAAACCTGAATGAGTGGAGTGGGGGGTTTGAGACAACACTGAGTGGGTGTGAAGGGTCACTACTGCTTGACTGACCACTGCTCTCAGGATTGCGTGTGTACGTCCGTGCGTGAGGGCGTATTTGTTTTGTGTGTCAGTGGGGGGGTCATGACAGCCTCTAAATGGCATAATGGCCGGCCTGGCCCGTGGGGCAGGGAAATATGAGGACAGTAAGTCGATAGTAGAAGAGAGGTGTTTGCTGTTAACGGTGGGAAGGGGTTTAAAAGCGCTAGGCTGGAAATGACACCCTCAATCTCAACCTCCAGCCATCTGTCTGTCCTAGCTCCTTCAGATTAACTGGAGAGTAGATCCATAAAACTAACAAACATACAAGACCTGCTATTGCACTATGATCATGCATAGGCAACCTCCCTTGTTATTATTCTGCTGTTTTACTGACAGAGCCAGAATCATCATCATTATCAGTGTTAATACACATCATGATGCTGTTTTAATTTAGTCAGCTTTCTTATTCAGTTATATTTATATCTGTTTTTTTTTGTTTTTTTTTAAGAATAAGCCATGCGTTGATGTGATTTTAATTGAAGATCCACCACTGGGACACCGCAGTGCAGATGTGGGCGAAATGTGCCATTTAATAATGATTAATGATAATTAGGGGAAGAAAAAATAAAACAGAGAAGCTTCCCTCCTCACCAGAACTGTGCGACCAATAATCTGCCACCGCTCATGGTAGCTCAATGTATGCGTTTTGCGTTTGAAAGAGGACATACGAGGTGTGTGTATGTGCATCTGTGATTGATGGGGGTTTTAAATATTTGGAACAGCTGCCTATTGTGAATCCTTAACAAGATTTGTATTAAATTTAGCTGGATCCTGTCTTTATCAAAGAGCAGCGTCTCCTTCAGCTAACTCTCCAATCGCCTCTGGACTTTATTGGTAATTTAATCCGCTTGTACAAATAACTTGAATGCACAAGGTTAAATTTTTTGGTCTTTGTCATACTGCTTCATCATGATGATGATGTAAATAATGGGAGATAATGCGTGTTAAGGAATGTTATTAAAGAGTCTAACTGAATGTTCAACAGAAGGTCTGCTGTTGTTGAACCATCATGGCCAACATTTCTCACATGTTGAGTTGAAGTGAAAAGGTTTAACTCTGTTTTTCTTTTCCAAAACAGGTGTTTTTCATGATGGTCTCTCTAATTTCTGTCAGGCACATATAGTAGAAATGACTCAGACTGAGCCTTCCAGATATGATGCTGTTTGGCTGGTAAGAGCTCGGAGTTAACAGCAAACATCTAAAGTGAACATTGTATCGTTACCAACCACACTGGATTTCAACCCATGCTATAGTGACAGTTGCTCAGGTGGGTGAATGATCCACCCACACCGCTCCAAACAGAAATATCTCAACAGATGTGGCCTCATTGAAGTCAGATTTCATGATTAGTGATTCCTTCAGCGTTCATTAAATACCATCAGTAGGTCAAAGATGTATCTATGACATGTAACCTCACAGAGCTTGTGATGTGAATGCAGACTCTTGTTTGATGACTCCCCTTCCTCCCCACGACAACTGCAAAGCTAATGCAGAGATTTGAAACACTTAACTTAATGACAATTGCTGTAATAGCTGTAGCTCGGTGGCTGATAAACAGCTGTTAATACTAACACTGGCAGTGTAGCATTTGCAAAATCTAATCTTAACGATTACAGTGTGTCCTCTGAGCAGATACTGGACAGGCTCTGGCTAGCTGGTTAGCATGGTAACCTCTATCCAAGAGGAGAAGCGATAGAAATAGAAGCAAAACAGCAGGCTTGTTGCAGTGCTCCACCTCTGGAGACAGCAGCAGGGGAGTGTAGGAATGAAAGTCTGATGCTGAATTCACAATGTTTCCTCTAGACTGGTAAGTAAACAGATGTTACATGCAAATAGCTCCCTTATGGTTCCAAGCCAGACTCGAACCAATAATGTTATAACTATATAATATATAATAAGAAGTTTCTTTGAGTGTCCTTGCAGTAAGTGTTTTCAGTGTACTACTTCCTATATGACCTTACTGAAAAAAATATAAAAAGGATGAATAGTTCTCTGTGATGTATGGATGAAATGAACACAAAGCACCCAGGCCTACAAACCTACAAACCCGAGAGGAAGGGAATCAATCACGACACTTGTGGTATGCACATTCATACTGTGAGCCATTCTCTGGCCATTAAATCATTCCATAGACTAGACTATTAATGTGACTGTCGTGTATTGACACATCTGATGGGATTTCCCATGATGCATTGTGTATTTTTTCTCAGATTTACGGGAATGTTATATTGATATAAACACGATATCTGCAGCATTTTCAAGCTCAACTTCAAGGAGAATATAAATAAGAATAACTTGCAAAAGGCAGTTTTGACCTGACTTTATTTAAATCAGACAATAATATGATGCTTGAGTGTCTAAGACTTGAGCCAACGTGGTGCAGGAACAGTATTTTGAATATTTTAGCACTCATTAAAAGACCAAGGTGTTTCATTTTCAGATTAGACTGTGAAGAAGCTCCAGGGAGGCAGAGATGGGCACACACGCACACACACGCACACACACACAGAGTTGGAATAATTTAACCCCCTGGTTCTGTAGTGTTTTGTAGGGAAGCAGGTACAACACTACACCAGCTTCTCGCTCACGCACATAAACGTATTCAGTCAGGAAAACAAAGGCTCCATTTGTAACAAACACAATCTGCAATTTTGTGATTAATATTCTCTCTGTATGCTGATCTCATTTCATTTCTTTCAGAGTATAATTCTA
>OMNW01031710.1:0-11562 GCA_900303245.1 Selene dorsalis
CCGCCAAATATGAGTAATAGCCGTAGCCCTGCTGTTGCACACGGTGCACAGACACACACACAAACACACTCTGCTTGCTTGCATGCTGTGTTGTGTCGTGTCGCTAACCAGTGAGGCGTCGGTGGGGGCCGCAGCACTGACCCGAATCGTGAGCATCTGTTGAACCAGCTGGGCAGGTCCTGCCAGTGACAAACAACAAGTTTCATACCCTGGTGTGGAAGTTGCTCTGACGTCCTTTGAGGTTGAAGGAGAAGTCAGGTGTTAAAGAGAGCGGGATCAGTAACAGCCCTCCCGCCCTTGGCCGCCCTCCTGAGCCTTTGTCCTGTCAGCCCATGTGGTCCCACCTATCAGGTGGTTGACGCAAGAGGGTGTGTTTTCCACCTGTCTCTCTGCTGTGTTATTGGGAGGGACAGGCTTGTCAGAGGAGCCTGCTCTGGTGTGTTGAAAGGCCTCTGACTGACAGCTTGGCTTGACCAAGCTGTCACAGCCAAGTATCACAGACTCCCACTGTCTGTCAGAGATTACAGAGACAGTGACTGCTGACTGTCTGTGAGCTACCTGTCTCTCTGCCTGTCTATCTGCCAATGACACAACTACCATCATTCTGTAATGTGACATTTGTAGCTTACTGTTCATAACACAAAATCCTGTTGTACAAACAAATACCGACTAGCATCTTTTAAAGAGGCCAGCCCTCGACTTACATGTCAGAAATGACAAACCAAATAAACCAACATGGGTCTGAAGGATTTATTTTTAAGGTATTGATTCAGTGATTGATGCTGTGTGACAGCCAAAACAAGTTTAAAGATGAGCAAAGGCTTTGCATTTGTTGGTTTATTTTTCATCTAGATCCAAAAGGTTAAGTTAAAGGGTCATTTCACCCAAACTACAGTAAATATGTTTCCACTTGCCTGGTGCCTTTAGGCATATGTAGATTTTTTTTTTTCCAATCAGCATACATTATCAATCAGGATTATTTCTTCTAAGAAATGTCTTCTAAGACATTTATGCAAATAAAAACTTCTGACTTTAAGATGAACTGGCCCTTTAAGATACTGATTTATGTCTTTCGCATAATCTGTGTGTGAAGCCAAATGAGGACTTTGCACTGTAATGTTCGATTATGAGCTTGACAGAATAAGTAAGCTGCACCAGTTCATTCATATTCATCAATAACCGTTGTCCCAGCAGACAGTATGACACAAGAAGAGTTCCTCTGAGATGTGTATCAGTGATTGATCTGTTTACCTCTTGAATCACTGAGGCAGAGCGCTGCAGTGCACTCTCACTCCCACAGAGGTGTCACCAAACACACAAACCTCCGTCTCTTACCTCAGCATCTGCAGCTTACAGCTGAGGTGCCAGGGACGCACTCCCCGACAGTTGCACGACCACCCTGACAAAGTGACACAATGCCCGATGCTATCATTGCTGCTGCCTGAGAGGATCTTTGTTCCTGAGAGTGAGAGAAAGAGAAAGAGAAAGAGGTAGAGGGTGCGTGAATGGTGTGGGCGGTGGCCCGTTCAGGGAGCTACAGGGGGGAACATAGCGGGGCTTTCTCGGCATGTCACGGCCAGGTTCTGTGAAGTGCGAGAACAGGCAGTCAGGCAGGCAGGCCTCTGCTGGCACGTTTGGGATTTGCAGCTATCAGCAGGAGAGATCTGCACTGCAGAGTCTGCAGGGGGAGGGAGGAGAGCGGGAGAGGGAACGAGGGCTGGTCGGGAAACGGGAAAGCGTTGTGTTGAGATGGAAGAAAAACTGGAAAACCGGCCAGTTGATGGGCAGATAAGTCTCAACACCAATCAGAATCAGCAGGACGTATATTCAGTACCGAGCCAATGAGGTGCTCAGAGTACTAAAACACTGGAGGCAGACAAATGACCACATAAGATACAGATTGATTTGCTGTTTCTTTGTGGTAAAGTCACTGAATTGTAGACCGAATGGCTAAAAATATAATCCTTTAACTATAAAAGCACCTTCTCTCCTCTTGAGATCACCTGCGCCTCTGCATGTTAAATCCCATGTTGTTAACTCAGCAAGAGTGGCTGTGATTAATACACGTGAGGAGGCAACATGTAGAAGCCATACAGCGCTCAGCTGTCAGCGTGGATCCAAAGCCGAGCCTATGAGGGTGTCACACACTCTCCTCCTGCCTCCGTTGATTTCACAGACGCCTGTTAGGTTCATTTAAGTCCATTTGGACACAGAGTGGTTGAATAGAAGGAGATGTTTTCATCCATGTACTTAATTCTAAATTAAGCATCTTTGCATATCTGCAACCGAACATAATCCAAATCTCTTTTGGTGTGTAAAATGATGAGATTACTTATGAAATGTTACCTAACAAAATGAAGAAAAAGGAGAAAATACTATTACTATATACTGTAATGAAGTCGCTGTGGTGCCAAGGGGTTGACCTTGACGGTTGACATCTGATCACAAACTGATAAGGCTAAGAGCTTTCACTTAATCATTTAGCGGTTTCAGAGGGAGACTCTCTCTCTGGGCGTTTCACTCATGGTTATAATGGCTTCAAATGTCATTATCTGTGGAGCCTTTCTATCTCTCTCCCAGCCACTGGACTGACCCAGCTCTCTCACGCTGATGAGTCCAGCACTGCTCCGTGTTGTTCATCACCGGCAGTGAAGATTGATACAGCATCATTAGTCACCGTCAAGCTAAATGTGAAAGGAGTGCATTGTCTTTAAATTATCGAGTCATTGCCTCATAGATGTCTCAGCATTTACTCGCAGCAGCTTTAATTAATAATTCATAATTCATTGTGTGGTTCTTTTAATAAGGAGAGACTGGGTTCTGTGTGGTGCAGAGTGTTACAGTTAACAGCTTCAGTGACAGGGAAGATCACTAATGTAGTCATGACACTTCACATGTGCCAGAGCTGGAAGTGCTTTGCTGGACACCCAGTGCCTCTCTGGGGGATGATTGGCTTGGCCCATCACTGCATTTGGAAGATTAAACTGTGCTGCAGTATGGAGCAGCGGCCAGGGCCACGGGATGTGGGATGGAGGCCCAGGAAGGACAAAAACTGGGCAGCGTAAATAGGAGATGACCTTCAGGACGAGACAAAGAGGCTTGGAGCTCAGAATAGAGAAACTTAATTCTCACCCTTGTGCCCAAGACTTTGATAGACACCCCCACGTGTGTGTCTGCCTCTTTTTTTGGTCTTTGCTGATTCATCATTTCAAAGCGATAACAGACAATGATCTTGAATCAGCTTTCATTGTGGCCGAATGTGTCCCGGGGGCTGTCAGATGTGTTGAGTGCTTCTGCAGCAGGGAGCATTGTTCAATACAGTATAATTACATTTTAATTGCATCGCACCTTCACTTGCTGTAGAGAAACAAAATAAGAATCTGTTGTGTATTCAGTGGGGAGCCCGGGGAAGTCGGAGCATTAGCATTAGAGGCGATAGTCATCAGGGAAGTTAATCTGTGATATGATCAGACCACCTGGCAAGGTCAGAGGCAGCTCTTCCAGGAAGAATGAGTCGCCTCATTGGGTTTGATGGATTCTCTCTCATACGAGTCTTTTGTTAACTATGCAGCAAGCAATGTATATTAGACAGTAGGTGTTGTCGTTTTGATCACACAGGATGTATTAACATAAAAACCCACAGCATCATCAGTACCGTATGGACATAAACCGACACAGGGCAACTCAAATAATGTGACATCAGCATCTTGTTGATGCTGTCCAATCATAATTTCCACAGTGTAACTCCTGCTTATAAGTTTTCAATTTATTCTTGTCTCACTGAGGTCTTTTGAAGTGCGCTACATATTCCAGTCAGCAGTGTACAATGCCGATGAATCGGCAAAAGGCTCCCCACAGCACATCATTACCTCTGGAAACACCATTAGGGAGATCTCACATTTTTAACTTGTTGGAAGGCAGAAAGCTACGGAGGCTGCATAAAGATGCACGTTGCGTTTTATACGGAGCCGATATTGGGTCGATGTTTTTTGTTTTGCCCTCACGCTTCCCTGATTGTAAAGTTGTGGTGTTGCAGCTTCCTTCCCTGTGGTGAAATTATAGCTACGAGGTCCATGTGGCTGAAAGATGGGGTCTAAAGTCTTTGGGGCTTGCTAATTTATCATTCTTGCACAATGTCACCGTGAGATAAAGGAAGCTATGAAACCCGTCTGAATGGATATCTGCTGTATGACTAATGTAACTGTTGTTCTCAGAAGAGAAAATGCTCACACAGACGACCTGCGCCACTGGAAGCTTGTCTTGATGGTTTCGTTTCAGCTTATTAATTCAAAATTCACACATGACTTGAAAGCGATACCTGAAGCAGTTTTCAGAGAGACAATGGGTAAGTTTAATGACTTGAAGACCAAAAGTGACCTTGGTGAGTGAATCAGGTCTGAAGAACAGAGTGGGTGTGAGTGGGACAGAAAACAGCTCGGCAACACCTCAATTCACACCTAATTGGAGAAGTATGGAGCCTGTCAGGTTTTTGACACGAGCCCTAGAAATCAAAGTGTCGCATCGCAGTACGTGCCTTTGTGGGCTCGCCAAGCACACCTACACACACAAACACACACACACACATGTTATTGTAACTCATGAGGTGGAGAGGAGGTCTTGGATTGGATAACAGATCTGTCCTCTTTTGTCCTCTGTTTGGCTGCTGCCTGTCACACTCGATCACCATATTTTTAACTCAGATGTCTGATTGATTACCCTCAAGTTCAATTAAACTGCAAAAGCAGCTATTTTTAGCCACAGAGAGACGGCAAGATACGGGTGACCCAAAGTCACTGATACAGAGGAAAAGACTGTGATTTCCTGCAAAAGATCTCCAGGTGTATACAGTATATTTTCTAAACCAGTGGTTCTCTAACCCCTAAAGCACCCTTTTTGATGCTTTTAGATGTTTTATTATAGAGAAGCGTTTGACACCCATGTCCAAAATAGTCATTATTATATAACCACATTCTTTTGGATGGAGTATTAGTGAAAATGAATTCCTCTTTTTGTTGGGGCCCCCAGGAACCCTCTTAGGGACCCCTGGTGATCCCACACCCCATTTTGAGAATCACTTTTACATAACTTACAGAAATGTAATAAGTACAAATATCAACACTATCAATAAAATGTGCTCAGAAACGTTTAATGTAACAACTTACCTTAAAGATGAAATTTCTGATGCGATGATCTCATCCGATCATCTGATCGTTGAGGCATCAGTGTGTTTAGTTATTGTTTTGTGTTCATTCACAGGAGAGGACCGCACCAGGGAGAATGTGGTGGGCACAACAGATGCGCAGTCGGCCGGCGGTGCTGCGGGGGCAGAATCCGGCTCCAGCAGACGGAGGCTCCACTGCTGCATCAGAGTAACGACCTTACAGGTGCAGAAGGCCCTGTGGGGGGTCGCCATGGTGATGTGTGTGTGCTCCTCCTGGGCAGGCTCCACCCAGCTGGCCAAGCTGACCTTTAAGCAGTTTGACGCCCCCTTTACCCTCACCTGGTTCGCCACCACCTGGAACTGCCTCTTCTTTCCCCTCTATTACATCGGCCACCTGTGCAAGAGTCCAGAGAGGCAGACGCCCAGACAGAGATTCAGGTGAGGAGACGTTGTTGCTCAGCAAGCAGGATTATTTGCTCAGCAGCTTCTTTCTTTACAGGACACAGAAAAGAAAAAAGGGGTGGGTAGAATAAACAGAGAGGACAATTGTATATAAAACAGCCTACAAAGTAAGCCGATTAAATTCCTCTAAGACCTTGTGGGAGGCTGCTCCAGAGTCAAGAAAAAGCAGCAGTAAAAGCACAAGCACCATCTGTAACCTTAAAACAGCCCGACGTCCTCGCTCTGAAGGCCAGAGGCTCCAGTCATTGGTCACAGGTCACGACGACTTCTTTTAAATAAAAAAGCTGCATGATCTTATAATCCTCTGTGGGCTAGTTCAAAACCATTTCTACACTCACAGCGTGAAACTAAGACTGCAATAACAAGCCATACTGTATGATATAAATGAAGGTGAATGAATCTATTATTATATTATATTATAGTGTTTTTTTGTAGAATGTGTTACAGTAGCTGATGCATGAAAAAGTGTTGACATGATCTGATGTTTAGAAGGTTCCTGTTTCATAAGGAGCTCAGAGTTTTAGTTGCGATCAAAAGCAATAAAATCAACTGACACGACTAAATCTCCACACAATGAAGACTGTTGTATTGTAGAAATGGCTGGCAATGCGTCAATGTAGCATTTTTAGGGGGAAGAATCCATCTTCAGTAGTCACAGCACCATCCATCCACCCTAAAAGACTGTTCACACTTATTTAAAATAACCAATCAATGATGTTGCTCCGGTTCTTTGCTTTCTTTCCGTGGTGAAATTGTTTTTCTGATTGTCTCCTCTCATTGTTACGACTAATGGTGCAAACACCCCCACCGCGGCGTGCAGGCAAAATAAGAGAACAATATCAACGGCATTAGCTGTCATACAATTTCACATCATGGAAGAGGAAAATCATTTTCCCGACGGCAACAGCCTCAGTCGAGTCGGCCTGAATGCAACACAGATATCACCCACAGCTGAAACACTCAGGAGTTTCATTCTGTGGTCGTTGTTAATAAACCTCAGGGGGGGGTACATGAACACAGTGGTTACATCTGCTGAAAGCCAAAGCTGAAGGGTCATCAAGGACACAAACCGGAGTGCCACTACCAGTTTCTCATGTCAGTTATTGGATGAGTAACAGATAAATAGATGGGAAACCTTAGTCTGTGTTTGATCTGATCCAAACCAATAACTACAGGTCAGTAACAGATGAGTGGGGTAAAACTAGCCAAGAGAATAAATCCATTTAAGCTAAGTACAATAAAAATGTCTGATTAAAAGCAAACCTTAAAGTCCAAGGACACGTCATGTTTTTCTTTTAAAAAAAGGCTCTGTGTTAGGAAACACACACAACTTTTTTTCCCCATCTGACTATAAGGTATATAGCATATTTGAATTCCAAATGATTCTATTAACTTAAGAAGTACCTCGTCAATTTTTTCTATATCCGGTTCCCATGCTGTCTTTGGTTATCCTGCAACAAAGTATTCCTGGGTGTGTTAGAGCTGCTTTCACAGATAAAACACAGCATTAATCACAGTCTTTAGACAAAAGTCTTATCTCTGCTCCCTGCTAAGCTACTTTAGTACAAAGAGAAAAAGAAGGTAGCGGGTTGGAAGGTGTCGTGGGGGGGTCAGGTGGGTGAAGCTTGGGAATCGACCATATATTTCTGATGTCACCCTTTCTTTTTTGAGGGCTTACACGAGGATCTGGAGCTCCCAGCGCTCAGGCCAGAGCCAAACGTGCTCCGAATACCAAACCCTTTGTTTCCCTTGTGTTTATTCACTTTGTGGTGAATCTTAGACAACGCAAAGAAATAGAGACCAGATGTCGACATTTGTCGTTTCTGTATTGTCTCTTTATACAAAGCAGCAGCCAAAGCAGAGGGAACGACCCGACACTGAATGAGGAGTCCATGCCTCTCTTTGCTGTAGTTGGAGATCTGATCTTATTATGAAGCCTTGAATGAATGCTGTTGTAAGAGTGAAAGCTTGGAGGGGTTTTCACTTGACAGGAGCAATTTGTTTTTGGAAAAGACCCCCATGAGTTAAGCTTTAGATTTCACTTTTGACATTGGAAACAGCAGTTTGTCAAAATGAATGATAATAATAGTAATAGCACAAGCTCTACTGGCTTTTTTCCTTAGTTTTTGATTACATCATACGAGCTCTATCATACAAGATGATAGCTGTTTTTCTGTCAAAATCTTCAATAACTTTCACAAAAGGCCTAAAAAATACACTTATACAGAAATATTGTCATCACTTCTATTTATGCTTTTGATTCGCTCAGAAAGCAAATAAAACTGATCACTCGTTTCACTCATTTCTATCTGCATTAAAATCTGCTCCCATAACTCTTCCTCTGCTAAGCTGTTCAAAGCCACATCATTCCTAACATCCCACCAGATCACAGGTCTTCCAGGCGCAACAGCAAGACCGAAAACAAACCACAAACCTGTCAGTGGTTTGGATGCAAAGACGACGTATCCCTTGTCTGTAATGAAATGGTGATAAACTTTAATGTGATTAAGTGTGAGAAGTGTTTTGTCTTTAGTGCAGACTCAGTTCTCTGCAGCTGATTCATAACAACACTGCTCCTCAGCATCCAGGAAGACACTGGGGCCAATGTACAGCTACCTACCGCTCCACCGTTGTTGCTGTTTCATCACTTTCACAGCCCCCAGACGCTTTCAGGGTAAACTGTGTAACTCAAGAGCACCGTAAACAGCAGCAGTCAAAATGCCAGCGTCTCGAAAATTCAATAATGTTATATTTTGACCCGAGGGGGGAAGGGGAAGTTGTGTGTAGTTTAGGTGGAGAATAAATATTTCTTGGCATCAGAGCAGCGGGGTGCAACATAAAAGCTCAGCAAGGAGAACATTTCAGAATATAGTAACTGAGTGGACAGGATCACTATCAAGTATTTTGATACTGATACCTGCTGTCACTATTAGGTTCATCACAGTGTGACACATTGACTGTCAGGACAATAGCTTTAGACCGTCAGCTTTTCTTTCAGGGCAGTTCTGTCCATTCATTTCAAATATTTGAAAAGCTACAGCCTCTCATGTGTCGTTCTCTATGTTAGGATCAAATCCAGATTTAAAACCTCCACTGAAAATCATCAGTGTATGACGACGACGCTTCATACTCTCCTAGGAACACAATCCTTTGAAGATGAGTTTAAATCACTTCTTCAAGATAATAAAATGTCACCAGTGTGTTCATCGCTGATCACCAGATTTAGTTTTGCTTCCATCTATCTGATTCATCACAGCCACAGATATAAAACACAAGCAGAGGCACCAGAGACAACTACTTCTGCTTGTCTGATGTGTATTCCTGTATACGTCTTGCTGTCGGAAAACACACACTAAAATGTCCCACAGCTTTGATATCATTAATACTTATCTTTTGTTCTGCCAAATGCTCTTTGTGATGTTTCCTCATCTTTGACCGAGATATTTATTTTATTTCAAAGGGGAAACAAATGTTATTGCTCACTGCTCGTGGCTTACTGTGCACTATTTTGTTTTTATGCACTTTGAGATGTGCTGTAGTCAGATAAGACCAAAATGTTTTTTTTTTTGTTTTTTTTTAGGGATAGACCGATTATCAGCATGGAGGATAATATTGGTTGATATTCTGCATTTTTACGATAATCCGTATGGGATGTTTTTTTCACCGATAACAGATGTCCTGTTTTACGTGGTAGCTGCCTAGGTACTTGGATGAAAGAAAAAAAATCACAATGGCTGAATATTAGATCAGAAGTCTGTAACTTCAGTGCCTCGTGGCAGATCTTATTGTATTTGTAAATATTTGCCTATTTCTTTAAGTAGGTCCCTCATGCACTGTGGTGATGATCATTTAGATGTAGCTCTTACAGTGGTAATTACCTTAGACACTCATCACAGATTAAAGTGTCTGGTCTCAGTGGTAGCATTTATTCACACAGGGCTGTTTATAGCTGTAAATATTGATTATAGTCCCAGCACTGTAATAATAAGTTGCAACTCTGAGATTAGCTGTGCAACATTTTTCAATATGTGAACACTTTGCCCTGTGTTATGTGTGTGTGTGTGTGTGCAGGGAGTGCTGTAGGTTCTTCGGGGATGACGGGCTGACCCCCAAGGTGTTCTTCACCAAGGTGGCCCCCTTTGGCCTGCTGTGGATCCTCACCAACTACCTGTACCTGCAGGCCCTCAGGAAGATCAACACAACAGACGTGTCGGCGCTCTTCTGTTGTAACAAGGCCTTCGTCTTCCTGCTGTCCTGGATTGTACTCAGAGACCGCTTCATGGGAGTCAGGGTGAGTGAGTTCTTTTTTGTCGTACGCTCAAGTGAGAAAATCGTGCAGCTGCATCTGTAGATAAGAGTCTCAAGTCAAAGACAGGTCACAGAAATGATTTTTCAGATTGTAGCCTCTAGTCTGCTGATGCAACTTTAACCTGCTGTGTACTGGTACAGTTTAAAGGAAAAATAACAATAACAGAAAGTTCCTTTTAATTATATTTTACAACACCTGTGTCCATGTGCTACTACATCTGCTGTTCTACTACATCTGCTGGTCTTTTCTCTTACATGATATTATCTTTTAATTGAATGTTGGACTACCCTACTATCTTGAACGCAACACTTTTGATTCTAATATCTTTTTTAAAAAAATGAGACACACTCTGATCCATGAATGATTCCATCAAACTGCGTTTTCTCTGATCAAAATTCATTCAGTTTAATGAAAGTTACAAAAGTAGCAAGCCGGTTAGAGAAATGTACGGTGGCCCTGAGGGCTCAGTGCACTGCACTTTAAAGAAAACCAGCCAATTCCAAAAAACATTGTCATCAATTTTGCAGCAAATGTGGTGAAAGCACAAAACACACACAACACAACAAATTACAGAAACATGCTTGATGATGTCCTGTGGATTTGCACATGTTGTCTGAAGCTGCAGTGCATTGAGCTCTCAGGGCCACCGTAGAGAGGTCGTTGTTCTTGCAGAAGTATGGTTTCTTTTCTTTCCTGTCTGGTAAATCTGATTTATTTTGTGACCACATGGGATTGGCATCCTTGGCTGTGTATACTACTGAGCATCTTTCTGTGTGCACAACACCCAAAGGAATTCCAATAACATGTTGAAGTAGAATGTGTGAGCTAACACATACACACAAACACATTGCAGTCGAACAGAAAGCATGTTATGTGTGTGACATTGCAACAATGGTCAGTGTGTCACTCAAATGTGCCTCCTGCTGTGTGTGTGTGTGTGTGTGTTTGTACTCCTATCATTGTGAGGACAAGTGTGAATTTTAAACCTTTGGAGTGAGGACCATTTTGTACAGTGAGGACATTTAGGCCGGTCCACATATTTTCATTGTAATGGCTTCTAGAGGCTGTTTTTATGCTTTTCTCCAAGTTTCAGAGTGGTCGTCAGAAAGATGCCAATATGGGAAAAATGTGCGGAAAAACGTATTCTGTGTGTATTTCTTGGATACACACACTTTTTGCTCTCTGCTGCCCCCTACTGTCATTACAGTACTAAGTACAGTACTAACCACATAAAGGCCTGTTCAGTCCTGGTACACATCTGCTGTATTTGACTTTACATGGTTTTGAGCTCTGGCTAATTTCCTTTCAAAGACTTGAAAAGTGACATAAGTCTAGCTATACACTAATCCAAAATGGCGCCCATGAAAAAGCCCTCACTTCACTAGTGTTGTGTTTTAATGCTGATTGTTTCACTTTGTTTCTTAAAGAATCTGAGGTGGGACATGGAATCAAGGGGTCATCAAGTGGGGAAAGTTACAAGAACTTGATGCTCACTATGATGCCCATACAGGAATGTGTGTGTGTGTGTGTGTATGTGTTTGTGCTTGCCTCTGATTCCTCTGGATGAGGAGAGAGAGAGAGCAGGGGCTTATGGTTTAGCTTTGTGTATTGAGGTATCTCCTGCTCTCTA
>OMNW01031712.1:0-21475 GCA_900303245.1 Selene dorsalis
GCCAATCAGTACGTGTACATGACAGTTGAAAAAAACAAATTATTGCCTTAATCCAACTATAACTGGACAACTGAAGTACATGTAAACATGTTAGTCCAACTAAAACTGGACTTCTCTTTATCCGACTATGACACCCATATAATGTGATTGGAAATCAATTTTCTTCTGCATGTGTACGCGTTAAAGGTGAGGTTGGAGATCTATTTCTGGAGCATTTTTTACTGAATTGCTTGAAATCCTCTTCGCACCCCGATAGCAACAAATTAATTTAACGGTTTTTCACAAAAATGAAAAAAGTCAGTCACCTGTGAGCTGTACAATCCTGGAAAAACACCATCCAATCAATTTGAACGCTACGTTCAACTCAATTGGATCATGATGTGTCAATCAAACTGCCAACTCTGTCCCTCCCTCTCTCCTCCTCTCCTTCGCGCGTACTGCTCTTTTTGCACTAATCACATGCATGATCAGAGTTTTCAGTGAGTTACGATGAGGAAAAGACAACTCCAGTAATCCAATGTACCACACTGAAGTCTGGCAGGTGGCAATGTAGCTCTAAGCTGGATGCTGGATGGATGGTTCATTATGATGTTAGGAGTTTTATTTCACATGAATGAGCCACGAGAAGTTAGTGATGCTGTGGAGTAAGGCCCCGCTACACAGGACAGTATCGCTGAAAGCTGCGTCGCTCTCCTTGGGATTATGCGGAGCGATTCTACGCTCTGGAGGCGTGGCTTCAGAGAGAAGTCTGAGGAAAGGGGCTTGGACTTCTGACTTGTGTATTTTCAAAATGTGGCCTGCTCAAACCGTTTTTCCAGGATCTCCATACTACCTTTAATTGAGTGAAACTGGACAACACATGTGCGCATGTTTCACAACAGTAGAGACGGCACGAAGTGTACCACAGAAGCTGGCCCAAACCTGGCCAAAAAAAAAACAAAAACACAGTGCAATCAGCAAGAAGATGTCTTTCTTCCTGATTGCACTGCAGTGTTGAGGACGTGGACACCGTCAGTTATTTGATTTTCCCTGTTGCATGTAAACTGGGACAAGGACTGAACTCCCACGAGACGCTAAAATCAAGCTATGCGCATAGCTTGATGTAGCTGTGCATGCAAATGCACTGAGTGACAGAGCACAGCTGAAGTTGGACATGCAGTGCCGTGGACTTGTATAAAACATAGCAAGTGGATGCTGTTAAGTCGGGAGAAATGGTGGATACACATTTACCAGCCAAGAAAAGGAAATACAGTCCAGGTGAGGCGCTGGAGCGTTGGGACCATACACGGCCATCGTCTGCAACAGGAGCCTCGAGGGCTGTGCTGCGATGAGGAGGAGGGCAGAAGCCTAGTGCACCAGGTAGAGCCACCACAGGTGCAGCAATGCATTGCAAATATTCAAATGAGAACTTTGAAGGGTGACGTGGAGCAGGGTTCCATGTGAACAGCAGTTGAACATGGGTCAGTCCTGACAACTGCTGTCAGGGGCAGGGGGGGTTGAACGCTGTGTTTACAAACTGCAATGAACAAACCTACAGACTCTACCTTTAAGATCAAATTACTAGCTTGGGCTTTTTCAGCAGATGGCCTTTGTTTTAATAAGTAAATCTCCATCCACTGTAACTGAGCAAACCCCATCTGCAAGTGAAGACCACGGGACACTCGAGGCTCCGAGAGAAGATATTAAGTGCATCCTTTTTTTTTCTTCTTGGCAAAACTACCTTTTTAACAGTGAAGAAGTTGTTCAGCTAATTTCACTAACAGCACAAATTACATGAAATATGCTGCACCAATTAGAAGCACACTGGAGACACTGTTTAATCTGTGCATTTCCAGTCAATTAATTCCAATTAGTTGCCAGTGTAACCCAAAGTGTTTTAGTCAGTGCACAGCAGGTCATCTGAGCAAGAAAAAAAAAAAAAAAAAAAAAAAAAAAAATCAAATTTAGTCCTCAGACAGGGATAATTTTATCTCATTTCAAGAAGCTTAAATTTAAGCCCTGCAGAAAATCATTAGGAAGACGAGTTTATATGAGTTTCAAATTCTAAAATATAATCATACATTTCCTGTTGGCTATATTATCACAGTCCTGACTTGAACTGTATCAGTATTTATCATGTAGAAAAGAAATCTGCCAGTAGGCATCACACAGGTTTTATAACTCTCCAGTCAGAAGTTACCTGAATCAGCAGATGGAGTCAGATACACGTCACTCTTGTCTTAACATTTGTGCGCAAGGAAACTAGGTTGTCAGGAAAAAAAAAAAAAAAAAAAAAGCTGAAGTGAAGTGAAATGACTTTATGCGAGAGAAGGTTTTGGCCGGTGCTTTTGTGAAGGAAGGTTTTGGTCATTGGTACTGTGAAGGAATGCCCAGCTGTAAAGACTTCTGCTTGTTAAGTTGGACATATGGGTACATAGGTCTTAAGTGAGCAGTAGAGTTATGTGGGTTATAAGCACTCTCACACACAACGCAATAAAACTGTCTCGATTTAACGGGATGATTAATGCCTCTTGAACTGCTGAATGAAATATGAGGTAATCTGACTCCCCTGTCCCAGTCAAAACATGCCCAACATGAGGGCAGCCCACATCCTGCCGTGATGAATAGGGACCTTTTGCCTCCTCCAGTCGTATTTTGCTGCACAAAACTGATTTTTTGACACTAGAAACAAGGTATATAATATTGATTTGAGCCTGAGAGGTTGTGTGTGTCAGCACATAGCGTGCGGCGTGAATGTGCAGATTCATCTCGGATCACTCTGTGGAACGTGACGGCTATAAGCGGAGGGGGAACTCTGGCACCTACAGGAAACGGTGACTTAACAGTGGGGACTTAACAGCACCAAACTGATAAAGACACCCTAAACAGGATATTAAACAGCTAATAAACATTTAGAGGCATGTATGTTTCCCTTTAAATCCCTTCCAGGCATCTTGAGGAAAGTGATTGTTTGAATTTCCACAGGCTGTTGAATGCCTGCTGCTGACCACATCTAATGTAAAGTGACTCATATGGAGGTGAGGTAACGTCATGTTATTACACTGGTATTTTGGGGTGGCATGAGGGACCCCTGAGTGGTCCACATAAACCATGTGAGACTGAAGCATTCATGCATGAAATACAGCAAATTTCTCAGTTCTGTGATTTATACTCAGCTTTAAAAAAAACCAACCAAACAAAAAAAAACACACATCTTCATGTGACAAACCAACACGATAAGTTAATTTTGCCTGTTATCTATGTTGGTCACTGTGGTTGGTCATAAATGCCAATGACTGAATAATTGTGTGGGCAGAGATTCCTGGCTTTCATTTGCCAGCCTGATTTGGAACAAAAATATTCACACACAAAGGAATTTCAGCATGCTCCTCCACCCACTGATGGTTTAAAGTGCTCCGCAGCACCAAGGACCAGCACAGACCCCACTGTTAATAAACTGAGAGAAATCAATACAGAAATATTTAAATAAAGAAGTGAATACTTCTTCCTATTCCATTTTGGGCATGACAGCGTTCATTAATGGAATACTTTATGCTTTTTATGTTTTTCACTTTGTTAAGGCTTATTCGTTGAAATAATTACACTTTTTGTTTTATTTTCACACGTATGAAATAACATTTTTCATTCATTCATTCATTCAAATGAAGAAATTTATACATAAATCAATCAATGTTCAAAGTTAATTAGAACATAAATAAATGTCTTTGAATAAATATTCATTTACACATAATATGCCAGGCAGGGGGGAGGCCCGTTGACACCCTGACAACCAAACACTGTCTCATCCCTGAGCCCTGTTCTCCAGTTATCTCCAGTCATTTTCACTGGTGCATGGTCATTCCTCTGGCTCAGTATCCTCCCAGCAGAACCAAGTCCTTAATGTAACTGCTGCACTTTGCACTATGGATTTTACTTCTGTCAGTTTTTTAATTGGATCTTAATTATTCCTTCTGGGCCAGTGCAATTTTACATAACTTTTATTTTGAGCCTATTATTATGACTTAACAGTGAAGCAACTCGTACTAACTGAACAGTGATCATGTCAGTGATGTCAGTGTTCTGTTCCTGTCCCTTTTAACATTGTTGGTCTTCACTGATCTTATGCTTGCAGCCTTGTGACACTATGTGCCTGAGATGAATTTCCCTGTCGGGACAATAAAGTTTATTTGATTTGATATGTTAAAAGAGTATTTTGATTTATGTTTTTGTATTACTACAATTTCTTTTTACTTGCTTTCCTATAACTACATTTCTTCATTTTTCCATGTGTTCATTCTTTTATTTTACATGTCTTTATTTTTCTCTTATTTCTGGCTATATGCAAATTGAAGTTGAAAGACAAATAAAATAAAATACAGAAGAAACAATAATGCAAACATATTAAGACAAAATTGGAATAAATAGTTTACTAACATTTATTCATGAATTTAAAATCCATTTTAATTATCTGTTTTTATATTTCCCTTTTTATCACTTTTCATTTTTCTGATTCTGACACTGGTTCACAGCAAAACAGTTTTTTATTCTCCAGACATAAAGATAATCATTTCTGTTTTGATTCTTGACTTTTTTTTTCAGTTGCATACCATCATGTGCAAAGACCAGATCGGATTGCTGCAGTTTCTACAGGCTGCCAACAGAGGTCAATAAAAGTCACAGGTTTCTTAATAACTCTTTATATGTTAATGCATAAAACACCAAGAGCAAATGTGTTGGCTATTTTAGATGCAGCACAACAGTCAGAAACACTTTCTTCTTGGCTTTCAGTGGATGTTCACAGGGAAGAAATGTGCAGTTTTGCAGCCAGAGAGAACATGAAGAGATTGATTGATTTCAACACAGCAGCACAAAAAACGGCTTTAAGTTTCCTTTTAGTCAGGATGTGAATTTGGTAACACATTCCATTTGTAACTCCTTAGTTGTTAGTAAAATGACAATAAATTTCAGTTTGAAAGGAACCAGCTTGTGTCTGGATGGACTTCTGTATATGTGGACTGTGGGCCAAGGCATGAACTGAGATCTGAGTTGGCTAATAGAGGTCCAAGTGGGAATAGAGAGATCAGTGGTACCTATCTCCTGGAAAATTGCGAGAGATGCTAGTGAGAGAGGAGGTGCTGAGATCATTCACACGAGCAACGGTTCCAGCACCAGCAAGTAAATGTAGCTCACTACAAGCAAAAAATCCTGATTTTGATATATCAGTAGCAGTTTGGCTTGCTGTTACTTCAATTAGATGTATGAACTTGAATGATGTTTTTATAAAGTTTGCTACCAGATGAATTCATTCACTGATAGATGAGGATTTGTGCAGATTTTGCTTCATGACGAGTTTGACAACAAGCTGTAATGCTGAAGGCTGCATGGCTCAAACACCAAGACATTAAGAGTACATATCTGTAACGTCTGGGGAGAAGGAGTGTGTCATTATAAATAAGTGTTTGTATATTAAAACTTGAATCTGAAAATAAATAGGACTGTCAAATGTAGAGGAAGAAAAGAAAAGCAGTTCCTTCAACAAGTTCTTCAGAATTGTTACATTTCCACACTGATCTCTGGATGCTGTCCAGGATCTGGGCATAAGGTGCTCTGTTTGAAGTGGTGATGAGAAAGTCCCCTTGTTTCTTTTTCTTTTACATCTTCAGCGCCTTGTCTACTCTTTGGTGTGAGATGTTCCTTTTAATTTGTATAATCTTTGGCAATAAATTTAATTTCTCTATCTCTGACAATAAACGCTCAGGCAAGAATCCCGATGTGAGCAATTATGGTTTGGTTTTAGCTAGACGCTGTGGGCAAAGTCATGAAAACTAAAGATTACCAGAAAAACATAAACATTTAATTGAGCAGATTTTCCCTCACAGACTGAGGTTACCCATGCTTACATATGTATTTTTACACAGACACACACACACACACACACACACACACACACACACACACACACACACACTTACAAATACTTCCATTACTTCTTTTCTTTTACTTCACCACCATCTCTCCTCTTGTCTGCTGCAGCAGGATTCTCTCTGACAGGATTCTCAATGAAGGGCACTGCCACATGACCTATATATTCCTACTGACATTTGAAAGCTGAATGATCCAGGCCGTGGCAGAAGTGGTCATCCAGAGGAAGACTGTATAGCGTTTTCATTAGGGAGGCTCTTCAACAAGAGTGGCCTGGGCAGCAGGAAAATTATTGTCGTGGGCTATTAACCAGCATGTGTTGTAAATGAAGGGTCCAAATGGTGCTCATTAGCAGTCTCTCCCACGCCGGCCATTGCAGAGGACAGGGGCTTTAAAGCCCCCCCACCCCCCATTCGCCAGGAGAAAAACAAACCCAGTGCAGGAGCAGTAGCTGGATTTTTACATTTATACAGATCCACTAATTACTCCCTGAAATCCAGGTCCAGGCCTCGTGATGCATGGGATGGCTGTGAAAAATGCATTCCTCATGGGCAACTCACTCAGATCTCCAAATTGAACACCAGCTCCTGACAGGCTGTGAAAATCTGTCCTGACGTTGCCAGAGTTGTTATACTGTTACTCTAATACCCTTAGAGGCTTGAAGTGACTGTTCCTATTCCACTTCTCACTATAGAGTTGAACCCATTACAACATGTCATGTTGTTAGAGGGGATAAGTAGCTGGTTGACTCACAAACAACAAGGCAAGAAAAAGCACATGGGATTACCTGTGTTCTTTTCTCCTGTTAACCGTTAATGAAGATTGTGATCTGGCTCCATATTCCCAAAGGCTCTTAAGGCTAACTGTAGCTCTTAACTTGCCAGTTCAAGAGAAACTAATTGTTCAGTCTAAGAGTGATTCACAAAGCCACTGCGCAGTAAAAGTAGCACCTGAGTCTGGGAGAGGTTATTCCACATCGCAGTGTTTTGGAAACATTTTTCATTGGTGTAAGATGTGCAATGCAATTCAGCTCACCCAAGTGTCCGCTTGTTCCTTCATCCAGCTTGTGCAATGAAAACTGAAGAAAGGAAATTGTCAGCCTTCAAGTAAAGGTTGCACATTTTAAAGTGGTTTGGGTACAGCAGTCAGTTTATGGAGAGCTAAACTAAATAAATACACACTCACAACAACCAATAGCCTAAATAATTAATACAATTCATAACATGCAACACAGATGAATTATACTTCATGCACAGACCTAAATTACTCAAATGACACTGATTCAATTGAAGCAGAGTAGCTGTAAAGGGAGGGGCGTTTCTAGACACTCTGGAGGCCCCAGGCCTGAAACAACCCAGTCAGTGCAGGATTTAAGTATTAAGCAACTTTGGTACTCCACAAAAGGAAAAATACAACTTTGCAATGTTAGAGACCATTCTCCACTGGACCTTTGAGAGCAGTCACAGAAACTGACTCATCTACATGTACAAAAACTGTGTCTGTATGAACCTGATGAATATTTTAATGATATTTAATGATGATATTTAAGGCTAACTGAAGTCTTGAGTCTTGTGTCTTCTGCGATCTGTATGTGTGTGTTGTTTTTTCTTTGCAAGGAATGGTTGATATTAGCAGATACATTTTTGTGAATATCAAGCTTACTGATTTTTTTTTGTTTTTGGCTCCTCACCTCTAATTTGTTTTAATTGATTGTACTCTAGGTCTGATAAATCCTGAGTCCAGTTGTGTTTTGTTGAAATCAGTAGCAGAGGGGTTCACATTCTTTTTGAGCCTACGCTGGGAATGTCTAGACAATGTTTCTAATGTGAACTGTAGCAACACAATGTTTAGCATGTCACCAGTTTTAAAGCTTAGATTGTGTTTATCATTGTAACCAAGACTAAGAAGCGATCAAATTTAAACATAAAATGTCAATAAGTCCAAAGGGTTCACTTACTCTTTCTTCCAACTATATATTTTCCAAATGTTGAAGTAATATAATATTGTGCTGTGTGCTCTGTATTTTCTCAAAGTTGTTTCTAGGCCCAGAGCCCATTTTAGAGTTGGATTTTTTACTCAAATTTGCAAATGTATCTGCTTGCACATCTGTGGCTTGTGGGTTCTGTGACGGTCCAAGACACCGCGCATCTGCCTCTTTTGGGTATTAATAAGTGATGCTGTTGTGGAAACAGAAAGCTAAACTGAGCTCTTTGTTGTCCTCTGACTTCATTTTGAAACAGAAAACATCTGAGTTACATCCAAAGGTAATCTATTATTAAAAGATACTAGCACCATCAATGCAATTTCTGCCCCAATGTCACGTGGCGTCTTAACTGTGTAATTGTTTCCTTCCTATCCTCCTGGCTACCACTTGATGTCATTCATTTCAGTGCCTACAACTTGCGTCAACTTGCAAAATATGAAACTTGCTGGAGCTGTTCCTAGAAAAGTATTCCATCAGACGGATCAGGTCTGATTTAAAGGTTTCCTTTTCATAAGGAAAATGCCCCTTTGTCATATTGCAACATTCATCTGCATGAAGGCTACAGAATGATCTATAGCCTGCCCTAACACAACAGTATGTCGCACATTAATGTATTTAAAAAATAAAAGAGTAATATGACTATATGGAAAATACACTTAGTACACTCTTAGTTTATTATCTATCAGTTCCGTTGAGTTGAGTTGAGTTCAGCTTTAATCCTGCTCTTGGTAATCATTGCTAATGCATGCAGGCAGTATTTTAGGTTGTAGTTGACTGCAACATAGATGATTATGTCAATTTTATACTTTTGAGTAAAACTTTCTACACAACAGTGCATAGTGGTGCTTTTTGATTATTTTTTTTTAATCCGCAATGGAACAACTGTGGATAGTTGTTGTGTCCAAAGCCTTGTTCCACGCGGAACCATTGTTATTAGACAAAAGTTCCCACACGGAACGGATCTTTGGTAGTACAACGCGAAACCTGCTAGCGGAAGATAAACATAAACCTTGTTCAACATGGCAGAGGTAAGCTAACGGTGAATTTTTACCTTATTTTAACACGTCAGTATTTTGTGAACGATATATTCATAATGTCGCGGGTTTTCATCTTGTCGTCGAGTATGTCTGAGAGACAGCAGCGGGAAAGTTAACCACCGTTAGCCTGATAGCTCACCGGTCCAACGGCAACTGGTCTGGTAACGTTTACCACATTTGAGACAACACGCTGATATTTATAAAATGACTCATATGCGGCAGTGTCGGATAAAAAAAACCCCGTCGTGTCTGAACGAGGAGCCGAGCTCCGTAGAGCTGGACGTTTAACTGGTTGGAGGAAAACTTGGCAGGGTCCTAGCAGCGTATGGCACCGCAGAGCAACAGCGGTGCTCCGGGGCAGGGATGTGGCTGCGGATACATCCTGGAAAGTTTGTTCCCGGCTCCAAGATGGCAGCGTTAGGTAGGACAGCTGCTGAGAGGAACCGTGTGCTGCTGTGGTCCTCCAACAGTAAACACACAGTCTGAACTGCTGGCAGTGGACTAACACAACCAGCGTTCAGCTCTGTGGATGATTTTGCCAGACAAGTATATTAGTTGGTGGACTAGAGTCAATAAATGATTAGAGAAAACTAACATTCACATAAAGATGAATCATCATATTGTTTCCAAATCTTGATAGCAACTGACATTTTGAGTTGTCAGAGCCGTTTAAGACACAGGTGTTACCAGATGAGAGGGAAGTGTGCCACTGAGCTGTGGCAGGGATAACAACACACGACCAGGACCTTGAACCTGAAGCTGAATGACATCCAGATATAATCCATTTGCATGTTTACACCTCTGTAGAGCTGCAGGGTTTATTGAAATCAGGGGAGTCATCAGTTTGATCTCATGTGGGCCAGAGCAGGAAAATAATGGCATTATAATCTATAAATAATGAGAACTCTAAATTTTTTGTTTTAGTGCAAAGAAGAACAAGTACATGATCAAGATGTGTACAGTTAATGAACTATCCTTTTATGAAACATATTATGAACAGCTTGAAATTTCTTGAGAAAAATACATGCAATTTCAGCAATATTGTGCCTCTTCTGTCGTCTGTGTAATATTCACACTTTTGCAAGTTCATCCCACGGGCCATACATTTGGCACTGCTGATTTAAATAATCTGTCAAGAGAAATTTAAATTGATATCATAATTGATCATTTCAACAATGTTTTAAAACAAAAAGGCCATGCAATTTGAATACTTTGTGATTCTGGACCTCGGTCATACAAAGTAATACATGAAGAATTATACCATAGGTTTAAGACTACTGTTGCTTATATATGAATGGTATTATTGAGAAATTAATTTATAAAATCTGATAAGATGATTAACTGAAAAGAATGAGTAGTTTGCTGCCTGTCTTTTTGAAAATGTTCCTGTAAAGATGTCTGTTAAAGGGATGCTTCACCCAAAATCCATAATTCACCAATTCACCGTCACACCAACGAAGGGTTTGGAGAATTTTAGGAGTTAACAAAACGCTTTTGGAGTTGGGGGGTCCGGCTAGGAATGGATTTTCATGGCTGCAGATGGTGCTCACTTTTGAATCGTCCAAAAACACACACTATGAAACATCCAAATACCTCCATACTGCTCGTCCATACTGACCCAAGAGTCCTGAAGCCCAGACATGAAAAATGAATTTGATATCTGTTTTTAGCCTTGTTGTAGCAGTAGCTCCCAGTGGCTCTGTTGATATTTGTGCGCATGCGAGAGATTTGCTGCGAGATGTTCTTGCGTGTTTACATCCATGGTTTACCAAGACGAACGAACCATGGATGTAAACACGGAAGAACATCTCACAGTAAATCTTGCGCATGAATTGAATGATCATTTTGGGTGAAGTATCCCTTTAAAGATCTGACTTGTACTGTTCATTTATTCATCCTGTATTTAATCTGGAGAAACGGGACAGGGCTGTAAATAAAAGAAGCTTGTCTGGGATGATGCACGTAACACCAGGGTTCAGTGTAAAGCGTACAGATTATGATAAACATATGTGCACCTTGGAATAGAATATTTTCTTTTAGTTGATGTACCAAGAAAGTGTAGTGATTTCTAAAATTGTACCGTCTTGTTTCCACAGACTCACAGCTTGCAGGACATGAGGCAACAGGCAGCCGTCGCTGCCAAAGTCTTTATTCAGAGAGACTACACAAATGGCACTGTGTGCCAGTTCCAAACCAAGTTCCCCTCTGAGCTGGAGACCAGGGTAGGATACACCTCTTCACTTTATTATTCAGACTTTTTCCATCACATTAACGCATAAAAAAATGGTTGGGTGGACACCACCTGCTCTCTCTCACAAACGCACAAATGGACAATGGGTCTGTGTCTCATAGTTGGACTGTCCATCAGAGGCACAGGGAGAAATCCCACAGTGGTTGATGAAAAAATGTGTAGAGATCATGCTGTCTGTCTTATTACTGTCCCCCCTCTGAGGGTCTGTTATTTAGGGTGCACTTGAGAGTTTGTAGCATTCCAGGACTGGGCTCACTGGCCAATCACAAGATGTAATCAGTCGGCTCAACACTGATTACTCATATACTAGTAGATATATTACATACTGACAAATGAAATTTGAATGCAGTTTCCTCGCTTTTGGAACAAAACCCAGAGGTTCTGGTTTTATTTTGGCTGACTCCATATTATCCTTTACATATCTGCTTCCTATTCATAGTCACAGTCAGAATTGGAGGCCTTCCCAGCATGCTCAGAGTGAAAGGCAGAGAAACTATTCACTAGCCCCTCACAGGGCTTATACGTTATCTACATACTTAGTCACTTAAAGCTGCATTTTCCATGTATACATGATAAAACACATGTATGTGGAGATCATTCAGACACAGGACATGTTACTTTGAGGCTGCAGTGTAAACCCCTGAGCCTCTCAGTTTGATCGCTGTATTAAACTGTAGCTGCAGAATCTAGCTTCTCAGAAGTTCTTTTCCATTTCAGCCTGGAAGAAAACCATAACCAGAGCTGCTAAAGAAGAGTAATGAATTATTTTTATGTTGCTCAATGATCAGGAAAGGACTGCTCAGTGGTTTGTTGAATGCAGCAAACTATCCATATCAGAATGAACAGTCACTGCTGGCCCCAGAAACAAACAAAAAAAATACAGCTGAAATCAACATGGAGCCAAAAGTGAAAAATCCTGAGGAACCCTGCTGGACTGTGTCCTTACGTGAACCGTGCAGGAAGCGGCTTAAGAGCAGGGGTCGGTAACCAAGTGAAGGAGGAAGAGCAGGTGGGTGGCTGCGGCTCAGGAGGTAGAGCGGGCCGTTCGCTAACCGGAATCTCTGAGGTTCGATTCCAGGCTCCTTGTCCTCGGGCAAGACACTGAACCTGCTGTGCGGTTGGTGTGTGAATGGTCGGCTTCCCCATGCTGTGCCTAGCTCTGTATGAATGTGTGCGAAAGGGCGAATGTGACATACAGCGTCAAGCGCTTCGAGTGGTCCAAGAGGCTAGAAAAGAGCTATATAAGAGAGCTATATAAGAGCAAGTCCATTTCCCATTCACCAGGTTGCTGAGCCTGGACAGGCTCTGTGCCACATTAAAGATGGTGGCAGCCAAACAGAGCAGAGTTTGCAGGACGGAGATCTGCAGTTTTGAAACGCACACACCACATGAAAAGAGCAGCTTCTCAACACTAACCCTACTTAAACTTGTGGTTTATTGGCACTTCCCTGTTGATTGGGTGGTCTTATGTTTTTCTGGAGGATCCAGTTCACACACACGCACACTCACTAAAATGTGTTGTCAAAGATCACTTTTGGTTTTGCGTACCTGAACATTACTTTATCCTGACTTTATCCTAACTTTAACCAGTAACCCCAAAAGAAGCCTATGACGCACACAGACACAATTTACTGCAGGAGGAATGGTTTTGCTCTGGGAAGTAAAAGCTTTAGTCCCCTATGATAAAATGTTCTTCCCACATATATGTTTTTAATGACTTGCTGTTATCCCTGTTTATGAAATATGCAGTATGATGCCAAGCTGTTTAGTGGCTTCCATTTTTAGACCAGTTGTTTATGTCTCTTTGTGAGGATGTTTGTAGAACATAATGTTCTGAAAAGCCTTGTTTTGAACCCATGTTTCAATTTTTTTTTCTTTTAATCCCAATATCTGATTTTGCCATGTAGTTGGCCTTGTTTAACAAAGCCTCGCATGCTGTAACATCACATTCTTGCAGACAATTATCTCAAGCTGTGGGATTTATTATTTTTGGTAGCTCTTTCCTGCTTAAATACTTGTGCACCAAAGAACCAGGAAAGAAGTGAAATGTATTGTGCAGCTATGTCTTGCCAAACCATTCAAGGATGTTTTCATTAATTGAGAACTGGCGGTTTTGTCCACCTTGTGTTTAATGTTGTATTTGAAGGTCACATTGTGTTCAGCGACTGCTACAGCCACCCCCTTTCCCTTACTTCAATTTGTAAACCCTCTTCAGCTTTGGACTCTCATCTAACATCTTTGGAATCCTAATATGACTGCATCAGACAAAACGGAAAGATGGAAAAATGTGGTTTGAATTGCAGACGCTGAATTGGAAAATTAAGAGGAGAACAAAGGCTCCCAATGGCGGGTACCAAACACGCCTAAGACTGTGATGTGTTGGAGCTTGTTGTTGCATTCCTTGGGCACAAGGGTGCAGAACGCTGGAGGCTTTTCACAGACTCAGGAGGCTCACGGCTGGCTCCTCATCTGGTCTGGAGGCTCCTCGGTTTTCCCTGGGAATCGCACAGAAACGGACGGATGCGGGCCAGCGTGGGACTTGTGTCGACACCCCAGTCAAAACAGCCTCCCAGTTCAAATGTCCTCCACCCTCCATCAGTCTTCCACGCAGCGAACTTTGATGTGAGGAATTCTTCAGAAATACTGGTTTGATTATTAGCCAGCTGCGGTTTCAGTTTGTGTCCCAAAAAGCTGTCCGCAGTCTGCAGCACAGCTGAGATGCATCTTCATCTTCATTAAGGTGTGTCGGTGCCATTGGGGAGGAAGAAACAATCAATATTCTCGCCTATTCTCACTCTGGGTGTCCCGCCCTTGGTGCGTTTGTCGTGCCGGTTATTAAATGAAAACGTTCTCAGACCATATGGCCGAGGCATCCTGATATTCTCAGGTGGTGTTTCCGGTGTGCGGAGGAGGAGGGTGCAGCGTTCCCTTGATGTACGACCAGTCCAAGAAAACTCAGCCCCTCGTTCATCTAGGTGGAAGCAGAGGGAGAACATGATCTTGTGCTAAGAAGACGATGTCTCCCATGAGCACCCCAACGGGGGAGAAAGCACTTAGGCGATTTTAACCCTTTGTTCTTCCTTGATGTGTTTCAGATTGATAAACAGCAGTTTGAGGAGACGGTCCGAACGCTCAACAACCTGTACGCCGAAGCTGAGAAGCTGGGAAGCCAGTCGTATATCGAAGGCTGCCTGGCCTGCCTCACAGCGTATACCATCTTCCTGTGTATGGAGACTCACTATGAGAAGGTGATGGACATTTTATATATCCTTAGTTTTATGCAGAAGTAATGACTTGGACTGGTTATAGAGCATCAGTACATGTTGATGAAGATTCAATTCTCACTGTAGCTGAAGCCATTGGCTGTAAGCACAGTGTGAGTGTTGTAGTTCCGCTCAGTGCTTGTGCCTCTGTCTTTGCCTAAGGTGGGAGGCTGATAATTCTGTAATGTGGCTATATTAAAGTCTGTCCAAGCAAATTTCCATCGCTAGAATTTCATGATATAATTAACATAGAAGAATACATAATATTATTGAATGGCCCCATCACTAAACTTATGTATTGGTCATAGGTAGGCTGTGCAGTGTGAGAATAAAGGTTGAATTTAATACAAACTGTCATGTATTACTATTTATCGTACTGATGGAAATTGGCTTGGACACATTTACTGTAGGCGTGACATTATCCATAATTGTGCCTAAGTGGCTATTCTGATAGCTTTTGTTAAGACTTCAGAAATGATTTGCCTCACAACATTCACACCGCTCGTATATATATTTAGTTAGTGTTAAACTTGTTACATTACTGTTCAACAAAATTTCCATCACAACCTTGTTAATCAAAACAGCAAGAGTTATAGCCATAATAATAATCTTCGCCACCTCTCTAACCATGTGCATGGTCTAATCTAGGCATGGGCAAACTATGACCCACAGGCCAAAGGCTGCCCGTTGGGTTTTTTAATACGGCCCATCAATTATTGGTACAAAATTGTCCAAATTCTAGCAAAGACTGCCAACTTTGATGCACTGACAAAAGGGTGACCAACAACACTGAGTCTAAGTTTTCTTCTACATTTAGGTAATAGTTTTAACATATTAGTCCACACAACCACTCTCCATCCATCTGATACTGGCCAGGGGACAATTTCAGAAAACTGTGTTGACCTGGGAGTTATTTGGTCTAACTAATTCAAAGGTAATCCATGGATATCTGTGCCATGGATCTACACCAAGCATTAAAACCTGTTATCCATTTTAATGTGGCTGACCCTTGTAACAACTGCTCTCTTACTGGCTTTCAAGAATCAGTGTGCCAGAGGCACAAGCAGTCAAATGAGATGTTGCTTTGCTTGTTTGTGGTCCCTCTGCTGTCGCATGTAATTTCAGCGAGCAGCAGACACATCCGATTTGTTATTGATGCAGAGTAAGATAAGTGGTAAACAGCCTCAGGGCGGTTCACCATTTATGGTGAAAAGTACTTCCACACATGGCGTCTCAGATGCTCCTATGCTGTGATTATCTGATCAGCCTGGATGGTTTTAGTAAACAGAAAAACTCACTCACCCTATCCCTTGCACTTTTGAACATTTTAGAGTTGAAATTTGTTTTTAATATACAAAGATGCTGTCTGGTCTCATGATGAAGAACTGAGGTAATATTCAGACATGATGACTGCGTTTGATTTGAGAAAAGCGTGCGGTCAAAAAGTCCTGAAGAAAATGAAAACAACACAGAATTACATTTTTTAAACTTAAACTTAACTGTTAACATAACTTAAAATATACATAAACAATGTTTTTGGCCACATATTGAAAATGGTTATAAATCTAGTTTCACAATTATTGGTCTAATGTCAATATCTGAAATAACTGTGGTGAGACAACAAAGTAGCAGAGCACAAGGGCGTATCTCTACACATGACACACTGTTTTTTACATTAGAAGGTGTAAATATCCACTAGTAGTGTTTTTTGTTTCTGCTGTTCTTGTCTATTTTCTGTCACCTGCTGTTTATCTAAGCTCCTGAGCTCATAGTATCAGGTGTGGCCTGCATCAGGCTCCAGCACTGTTGGCACTGTGCTGCTACTGGGAAGATGACCCAGGCTCCCAGCAAGAGAAATGATTCACTACATTGTTTGAATAATAATAAAAAAAAGCCCAAAGATGATATATTCACATGGCTAGTTTTGTATAGCCGACAGTCCAAAACAACAAGATATTAAATTTACAATAATAGAAAACAGAGAACAGCAGTAAATTCTCACAATTAAAAAGCTGGGAGTAGGATGCTTTTGGAATTGTTGACTGAAAAATGGCTTCAGGCGCCACTTTGGACTTATTGAGACAGCATTTAACAACTTTGACCCCTCAAAGGTGGGTATCCAGAAAACTGTTTTTTTGTATTGTAACGAAATTGATGTCTAATATGTTTGTAATTATTTAACCATTAACAGATACCCAGCCTCAATCATGAATAACTACTTCACGTATACAATGCACATGTGCTGGATGTGGTTTTGGCCTCTGCACGTTGATGTATTAATGACGGTGTATAGTGGACACTGAAGCTGATTGAGGTGTGTTACTGCTGTAAGAAATTATGTTTCTGCTGTGTGGAATCATTTAGCTTGGCTGTAAATCAACAATTTTATGACCACTATGAGAGCTGGCAAATAAATTGTATTAATAGTCGGCTAAAATCCCTTTTGGCCCGGTTTGTGTGGAATGTAAACGGATCAGTATGTCAGTGGTCTTTTCTTGTCCTATACATTTGTCTTTCAGTGGACAGGAGTGAACAGGGATAAAAAACATTTGGCTTGGTTTGGGTTTTATGAGCACTCATAAAGTCATGCAATTTAAATTGACTGGTCATTACCAAAGTGAAAATGAAGTCTGTTATTCAGCACTGCAGCTCAAGAATGTGTTGGGGTTAGCTAGCTGGATCATCTGGTTGCCTACTTAGCCAGACAGATCAGCTAGTTTTATTCCAGGTAGCAGCAGCACACATTTCAAACAGGACTGTGTTACATGCAGGAGTTTAGCTTTCATTTATGTTTTTCACGATCGCCTAACTGTATTGTGTGTATACTGTAAATCCTCAAATAAAAACCCGAGTGTCAAACAGACGCCGGCCCCCTGTACTGGCCGGGTCTGGTGAGTGTACAAAAGCTCTCAAAGCCCACTAGATGGCCCATCTGAGCAGTTTCTAAGCTGCTTCATTCGTGCATACAATAGTTAGACGGCACTGCTTAAATTGCTGTTTTTTCTTTGGTGCCACTGCAGCAGCCGTCTGTTAAAACTTTTGTCAACATAGACTTGGATACACATCGTTAGATCACTTAGATTCCTCACAGTTCAGTCGTTCAGTTCAGGGTAAAGAAACAATCTGGTCCTTTCTGAACACTCCCTAACCTTTGGTGAAGTTCCAGTAGCATTCAGTTTATTTAGAAGTTTAATCGGCCCTGAACAAACTTCTTCTGAATAAATGTGTGCTCTGGCTCTTTCTTTGGGTCAGTCGGTTCAGTGGCAGCAAAGGCTAGAGCACAAGTGTTGTTAAATTCACTTCAGAAATCATATTCTTACTCTTAAAAATAATTGATTTGACAGTTTTTCCCATCTTTGCTGAGCAAAAGATTTGTGCGAAATGAATTTAAAGCGTGTACAGTTCAGCAGTTGAAGCGAATAAAAGGGCTTTTATTTGAGAATTTACGGTAACCACATGTAACAACTTGAACATCTTTGAGGAAAGGCCTGTGTGTGCTATAATCCCCTTTTGTACACTTTATCACATTTTACCATATTATTGATGGTTGTATGCAAAATTTGGGTTTTTTTTTTAAATCAAAAACAAGTAGTCCAACCTCTGCAGCAAAGACATTAAACCCCGCCCCTTTTGTAAACATGTCTTGCAGCCAGTTCAGATTCTTTCTATTCTTGACTGTCACCCAATCTGTCTTGCACACACAGCATGTTTAAGATCTGCACACAGGTTTCAGGATGCAGGTCAGGGTACGGTGGGGGTTGTGCTGAAAGCTTTAGCTTGTTTTTCTTGAACTGGTTGACAGTGGATTGTGAGGTCTGCTTTGGATCATTGATCTGTTGTAGAAGCCAGCCCTTTCTCCCTGACAGTGCGCTGACTGATTGCAGGACATTTGCATCCAGCCCGAGATGATGTTTGGTGTAATTAGGGCTGTCTCTTGGCTGTCATCACATTGTAGTTGACAATTAATTGTGATTAACCATTTAATTGTCTTTTTCTGATCATTTTATACCGATATTATAGTATATGTCTAAACATAGTTTAATAATACACATACCTTATGGAGAAGAAGAAGAAGAGGAGAAAAGCCATTTATTGACATTAAACATTGGAACAAATCTGCATTTCTGTTTGCCTTTAGGCTTTGCAACTAAATCCATAATGCTCATGTCAAACATTAGAAATTCTGATGGAAACTATGGAAACTATTTTAACCATTATGCAAAATAATTCGTCAGCTCAAATGATTGCGATCAGGCAATTATGTAATAATTGTGACAGGCCTAGGTGTAATCCATTATACAAACAAAAACAAGTCTGACCAGGGTATTTCATACCTATGAACCTCATCGTTTTTAGTAACAGGCACATTTGGTTCCAAAAGTGATGGTGGGTGAGCAGCCACTGGCAGCCCTGATCTCCACATACTGTGTAACTGAGAAACAAAGCTAACAGCAGACAAATATGAAACACATCACATGGTAAGAACACCCCCGTCCAGGGGCTTCCTCAGGTTCAGTCCCAGCAAAAAAGGGGAATGATTTATTTTCACAAGAATTCCATCCATAGGTAACACAATGACCTAATCTGTGTAATGTAACTACTTTGGTCATGGTTTTCAATCACTGTATAAAACATCTCAGAGTGAAAACCTGATCAGATGGTGGACCCTGGACAAACCTTTCAAATTTGTGGACAAATGTGGGTCAGTTTTAGGGGTGAAAAAGTTTGAGCCAAATGATATGACAGGGACTCTTTTGCAATAGCCTCTAAAAGCCTCACTTGTTTTCAGTCTAAAAATTAAAATAAGGAATCCAGGTTCTTAAGCTGTCAGAATGAAGCATATACACTTTGTGAGGGAGGTTAGTGATGTCATGTGACGTGCTGACTGAAACTGTGATTTCTTTTTTTTTGTCTCTTAGGTTTTGAAGAAGATTGCAAAGTACATTCATGAGCAGAACGACAAGATCTATGCACCACGAGGTCTCCTGCTTACCGACCCCATTGAGAGAGGCCTACGAGTTGTATCCTACTCTATACCGTTTCTTATTCTCTCTCAGGTGTTAGTATTCCTCAGCCACAGCTTGTTGCCATGTGCAGCTGTTCAGTAACACGTTTATTTTTTATCTGCATTGCAGCCAGTGACCTCTGAAATGAATAACACACTGAAAGCAACAGTAAAGTAGGCTTAAATCCAGTTTACACTGTTTGTTTAGGGTCTAGGCCTAGTTGCTTTTACAAATGAAAAAAACAACATTTTTGTTCAAGAATGAGCACGTTCATGATGTTCCGAGCAAATGTAACTTGTTAAACATAGCATGAGATCAGGAAATGTGAGGGTAATCTCACCCAGTTTGAAGCAGAACAAGGAGCTTTCACAATGACCTAATAGATGTAGTGATTTACAGGCCGCCTGCCCCCACTGTGTCTTTCCCTGTAACTGGATGAAAATGGAAAGCAGCAGTCTGGGCAGTTTACAGGAAATCCAGAGCTATGTAGGGATGCCCTGTAAAAACACCAGATAAAAGTTAGTATGTAATCCATAGCATCTGCATAAAATCAGAGGGTGCACCAACATCCTGGCTCAACTCGTGTGTGTTTGCGGGGTGACTCAACATCCCAATTAATTGCAACTAGACGGCAATGGGAGATTAAGGATAACAAAATATGACTGAAATTGTTTGCAGCCGAGCTTTGTTCCCTCTCGTACCTCTGATTTTATGGGCTTGACAGTGATCTGGATTATTTCTCTGACACTGTCAAGCTGTGTTGCTGACTTTGGCACAGAAGCTCTGAGAGATTGACAGGAATGTCTCACCTGAGCCGTCACTATTACGTTTGACTGGAGGAAACATGATGATCATACTTGTAATTCTGAAAATGTATGTTTCCCTCCAGAACTGAGAGGCTCAAAGTCTCAACTTAAAAAAAAAAAACTTAAAGTGAACTGAACCTGCTATAGAGAGCTGAGATCACATCTGGGTTAGCTCCAGTAACTTAATGCAATCCCTCATTCAGTTTTTCTTTGTCTATAGCTGTGTCCCAGTTCAGGGGCTGCATTCTTGGAAAGACGCAGCCTACACAGAGGCAACGGCTTTGGAGGCACCTCCAACGGTTGCGTCAACTGTTGGTAAATGGGACGGTTTAGCCTTCGGAGCGTTTAGGACAACATCCTAATGTCATTTAGGACAACATCCTAACGTCAAACATTTGAAAGTGTTTACACGTCCAACAGCTCATCTGCTCCTCGCATTGGGCTGTGCAGCCAGCAGAGCCCTGCTCAATGGGCGACCATGCCTATAAGCCGGCAGCAAAGCGAAGCTACCATGGCTACAGCGCAGAGCCGTCTCAACCTTCCAATAGCTAGGATGTGAGGTGGCTAATAATTAATGGCGCACAAAGAATCTTGGGATACGGAAGGCCATGAAGGATAGGTGCTGTGTGTCCTCCTAGAACAATCAAGAGAAGGCAAGGCAAGGCAATTTTATTGTATGGCCCATTTTTACAAACAGTTTGTCTCAAAGAGCTTTATACAGCATCATTACAACATCTTCTGCCCTTAGACCCTCACATCAACTAAGAAAAAACTCCCAAGAAAAAACAGGAGAAACCTCAGGGTGAGCAACAGAGGAGGGATCCCTCACCCAGGATGGGCAGACGTGTAATAGATGTTGTATACAGACAAGAGGACAGTTTACAACATGGAATATGGAAAACATGGAAATGGAATCAGTCAGTTAACAGAAGCTGAAGCAGGCAGCTTCTGGTGGGCAGCCTGGGCCATATACAGGAATGGCAGAGGGAGCAGGCCTGCTGAATGGGAGTAATGGATGGCAGACCATGAACATGAGGGCAGGCCTGTTTAACAGCAGGGGGAAGGAGGTGATGCAGTCAGCGGCTGAGGGATGGAGCTCTGGAGAGGTCTGTGGAAACACAGAGAGTGCAAGACACCAAGGCCAAACTACAAGGTGCAACAAATAATGACAGTTTGAAATTTGCGAGAGGAGAGGAGAGGAGAGGAGAGGAGAGGAGAGGAGAGGAG